>JAFEMH010005930.1:0-20000 GCA_022495995.1 Adenophora triphylla var. japonica
ACTCTTAAAGAGACGATGAATGCAATGTTGATAAGCTCTGGCTTACCCGATAACTTGTGGGGGGGAAGCCATACTCTCTTCCAACTACATTCTTAATAAGATACCTAAGAAAGGAATTGATAAGACTCCTTACGAATTATGGCATAATCATAAGCCTTCTTATAAATACCTCAAAGTGGGGGCGTTTGGCTAAGGTTGAAGTACCTAAGCCTAAGCAAGTTAAGATCAGACCTAAGATGATTGACTGCATTTTCATAGGATATGCAAGCAATAGTAGTGCATAAATCAGACATTCCTGATATGAATGAAGGAATGACGATAGAATCAAGGAATGCTATATTCTTTGAAAATATCTTTCCTTCTAAGGAACGGAAAGAAATAAGTTCTAACAAAAGAACTTATGAAACTGCAAATGGTTCTTTCATGTTAGAAAACGAACCTGCAATTGTTAAACAAGAATTATCAAGTTCGGATGTTACGTTCTGGAAAGAAGCAATTAACAGTGAAATAGAATCCATTATGAGCAATCATACTTGGGAGTTGGTTGATCTTCCTAAAGGATGCAAACTGTTGGGTTGCAAATGGATCCTTAAAAGGAAGTATAAGACTGATGGATCTATTGATAAGTTTAAAGCTCGATTGGTAGCCAAAGAGTTTTGACAAAAGGAGGGATATGATTTCTACGATACATATTCTCCTGTCACAAGGATTACATCCATACGTGTTCTCATTGCGATTTTTGTCAGGCATAACCTCGAGATACACCGTATGGATGTACGTAAGACACGCTTTCTTAAATGGGGAGCTAGACGAAGAGATTAATATGGAACAACTCCGAAGAGTTCATTGTTCCGTAAAGAACAGAAGGCGTGTAAACTTGTTAAGTAGTTGTACGGACTAAAATAAGTACCTAAACAATGGCACGAGAAGTTTGACCGAACAATGTTGTAAGTACCCCAACTGATCACCCCCTTTCAAGCACACGGAAACACCGCAGACTCATCAACGCAGCCTCTGAGACCTCTCTCACTCAAAACCCTCTCAAAACCCTCTCAAACCCCCAACCAAACCAAGTGGAGGAGCCTTTCGGGATAAAAAGGGACAAAAAGGACCTTTTGGGAATTTTCAGAAATCGTAAAGCAATTAAGGTCCGTACGGACCTCTTGTTACAATGATTACTAAATCCCCTTAAAGTCCACAATATTCCCTCAAATCCCTGGAAAATGATTACTTCCTCGCAGAGTTGGTCCGCACGACCTCTTGCATGCAAGATGGTCCGTACGACCTTATTGCTCGTGGAACACCATCATTCCGTAATATTCTCCATCATTGCATTCCTCAAATCGAGGAAATCCAAAATTCTCGATAACCAAGCAAGGTCCGTACCACCTCTTTGCTCCGAAATTTTTACTATAAACAGAGGGCTCCTCCTCATTTTCACACACCTCCCTCTTCTCTCTTCCTCCCTTAGCCTTCTCGGCTCCCCTCTAAGTCCTCTCGAGGCACTCCCGCCCTTTCGATCCTTCCGAGGCCTTCCGAGCTCCTCGCGGTGCTCCGGCCTCCCCGAGCGCTCCCGAGACGCTCCCGCCGCGCCCGAGGCACTCTCGAGGTACTCCGAGGCCCCTCGTGGTACTCCGAGGCCTCGCTCGGTCTTTCCACCTGTCCCGCCTTTCCGAGTCAAACCGACGATCCCAAACCACGCCGAAACTCCGCCCGAGTGACTCCCGCCACCACAACGCACGCCGAACCTCTCGCCCGAGTGATCCCGACGATCCCCACGCACGCCGAACCTTCGCCCGAACGCAGCCTCGCAACCTCAACTCACGCCGAAACTCGTCCGCACAACCGGCATCTCCCGGGCAATCCCGATCCATACCGAACGCTACTCCGACCTCAAACACCATTCCCACTGAAGACAAGACACGAACCAACATTGTAAGGCTTCCTTCCTATACTATTTCAATACATTTCCATACATAGCATACAATGTAGACATCCGATACAAAGATGCATTTTTAAAAAGCACACACACACACACACACAACATTTAAAGGATATTAGGGTATCCGAAAGACTCGTTTTACGAGGCTACTCTAGTGAGCTCTAATATTCTAATATTCTCTTCCCGGGAGTCATCTCGACTCCGAACTCAAAATCTCATCACACAAAAACAGCTTTAAAATTATCTTTAAACCGATGCCCTTTTTCAATGTTTTGGGCTTAATAAAAACGGCGCGGCGACTCTACAAATGCGAAAACAAACGGCGAGACACCTCCAACGCGAAAGATGCCAGATGCCGGCCGCGAGGCCCGCTTCTGATCCTGTGCAATTTCACTGGCGACTCAGAAACTTTTGTTTTAAAACTTTTAAACAAAACAAAAGATTTTTAAAACGATGACGAGGGTCAAACTTTCATTTTACCCCTTCCTTTAACTGTATGTGTGTGCACGTGCTTCGTTTTTTATTTTACAAAAAATAAAAATACAAAAAAAATGCATCAATATACATCTCGCGCATACATTTAAAATTCTTCAAAAACTCCTCGTTTTACTCGTAAAAGAATTTTAGAGACCGCACACTACGCGCACCGTCGCTCTGCTACACCGCACTCTACTCACACTGCCGCCCCTTGCTACACCGCACACTACGCGCACCGTCGCCTGGATACACCGCACACTACAACCCTTAACCCGGAGTGGTCTCGCCAGTCCGTTGTCTTCCTAGGCCTCTTGGGCGCGCACGGATCATTCCAAACATCCCATCCTAGCCAAGCTGTCAACCCCGCACGTTGAAGTCTTGAGTCACACTCGTCCGTACTCGGCTGGTTTTTACTCAGCCCGTGTCATACAAACTGGATACATATACCATGCCGCCATTTTTCGAGTCAAGGCTCTAACTCAAGATCCTCGCGCAAGCAAAGCGATGAAAGGTCATGCTAAAATCTTGACCCGATCTTGATTTCCGAAGCTACACCTGCACGATGTTCCGTCCCTGATATACATCCATGCCGCATGACACCATGTCATCACGCTGATACGTCGCCCATGACAATATGACCACCCAACGCCTAACGTCACTGTATCCCTTGCGCAAGCAAGGTAAAGAGAGGTCATGCCTAACTTCGACTCCGATCTTGACTTAAATGTGGCCGCCTACTTCACTATTCACACGGCTAACGCATCAAAACGAACATGACAGCTCTGTCCTTAGGTTCGATTTTTCTTTAGGCCGTGGAAACCGCTTGCACTATAGGACCTCGCCCTGGGCCGTCCACCCCGGGATGTCGAAATACAAAAAGTGCAAAACGAGGGGCTTATAGCCGCACGTATGGTCTCCATCGACCCAGATCTAGCATAGTTGCGAAAAAGAAGAGCAATCTTTTCCAACCTACCTAGGACTCGAGAAAACATGTTTTAAGTAAATTAAAACAACAAAAAGAAAAATCAAAAATAAAAGAAACGAAACCGCATGCCACGTGAGCTTTCCCCTTTATCCCGTTAGGCCATTCCCGTGTCTAAACTCTTGCCCGTCACCCTCCAAATAACCGAGAGTGGCCGAGAATCCCTCGGAAGCCGCCTTTCGCATCGAGGTCACAAGGTCCGATAGCCCTTCCAGCCAACGGTCCGCACCGCCCGATACTCCCCTACGACGGATCAACAGATAACAGTGAGGGAAACGGAACCCCGCCACTAAGGAATCTCCATACAATGGAGGAGGTGCCGCGAGCCTTCGAAACCATCAAGAAGCGCCAAGAAGAACAAAGAAGCTCGGATCGCCGACACCTCGCGTCTTCGAGGAACAGCTGCAGCTTCCCAACCCGACTAACCTTTGCTCTCATAGAGGACGAAGATATACCGGCTCCCTTGCCAAAGCTATCAAGCAGTGTCCCGCTCCGCCAAGCTACGAGATCCCAAAGAACGCAAAGCAACCCTCGCCAAAGCTCCTCAGCGCTGGGCCAAGGGCCCGACATGCCCGCCAAGATAGCCGCTTCCTGGCCGCACATCAAGCTCGCACTAACAAAGACACATACGTGCTCGCTCCGCCGTATCCCAATGCATCTCTGTGATCCCCTGTGATTCAATCCTTTGCCTCTATACGAGCCTCGCAACCACAATCAAAAGTCCCCATTCTTACTGTGTGGACAGTATCCCGAGCGGATATCCCGACATCTCAAGTTTGCCACCCGCTAGTCTCGCTAATCGGGGCTAACGAATCGTTTCCCAGCCTCCCAAACACAACCCTACGACCTCGGCAATCACGCCTCAACTTCAACACCCCAGTGGTACGGGTCAGTATACACTCAACTACCTCCCCAAGACTCCCGAATGGCAATCCCATCGCCCAATCCACCTCCATCTTCTGCTTCCGTCCCCGAAAACGGTAACCCACCTCGCATACCGATCCCCACATGGCTCGGCCGATTGAACAAATGAAAGACACGCAAGGCAAGCTAGCTAGTTCTCTAAGGACTCCTCCCCGCCTACCGATCCGAACAAAGCGGTCCCTCTCCCTCCAAAGTTCAGGATGCCTAAATGGAAAAATTTGACTAATCCAATGCCCAAAACCCACATCGACACCTACGTCCCGGGTATGAGAGCCAAAGGCAACCCTCAACAGATGGCGTATCATTTTCGCATTCCTCAAATCCACAAAGACTAAGGTGGTTCCTCAACGTGAAGGCGTAAAACCGCTCCACGTGGGATCGATCGCGAAATCTTCCCCGGAGAAGTACCGCGCCAATCTTGAATGGGAAACAAACCGCCATGACTCGCAAGCCACCGAACAAAAGGATGACGAACCAAAGGCGAATTCTACAAAAGATGGAACCGGAAGCTAAGCGAGATAATGGATCCACTTTCCAAAGAAGAGCGTATGGACATCTTCCATTCCCGCCTCAAACCATCTTCGAGGACCTCGATCGCCCACCATTTCTACCCGATCTCCGTGCTACGGTCAACGCTGACAAAGTTTGAAAAGACTCGAGTCTTCAAAAGGCAACAAAGAACCCCCGCCTCATCTTACCGCTATCGAACAAACTCTCGGCAACTTCAACTCCCGCCCGACCAAAGGAAAGGAAGCAAATGAACAAGCCACTACATTCGTAACTGAGCTCAAGTAAAACCGCGATCAAGCGCCCCAAAGAATAACAATCCCCTCGCTTCCCACGCTCCAAAGATTTAGATAACCCGGAAATGCCCTCGGGGTCAAGTATTCAAGCTGGGTGAAACGAAATCTTCTCAAACCACTCGAGAATTTCCAACCGAAGACTCTCAAACCCAACATGGATACGAGCAAGCACCGCGCTTTCCACAACTACCCCGGCCACACCACCGACAATTGCTTCGTGCTCAAGCAGTGGTCCAGGGGCTCATAGAGGAGGGAAAATTGGAACGCCCTCGCGGTCCCAATACCATCTAAATCCATTCCCCTAACGACAGTGGTAAACTCAATAGCCTCGACGAAACTCCAAGCGAGAGCGCACCCCCGCAATTTCCGAGACCGTCGCATGCCGTCCCGCTACGACCGGGAGCGTGAAACCGCAGTCAAGAGATCTCGTGACCGGGAATTCCGACAAGAACGCCTAAGGGCAACCGTCTCCCTACGATCTTTGCCCCAGCCCAAGGCATACAAATGGATGGATCGAACGTTCCCGTAAGAGACCGAGTCCGACGGTAGCACGGAAGCGTTTAGCCTTCACAGTACGATGACTTGCCAATATGTGAGAATCGGCACAACGAAGCCCTCCTCATCCTCATAAAGATAGAGATGTTCTTCCTCCCGAACGTCTTGATTGATAACGGCTCCGCAGCCAACATCATCGCTGAGCACATTGAAAAGACTCCGCATCGACCGTTCTCTCGATAAGGCCTTCACCTGGTAATCCGAGCCTACGACTCCACCGCACGACCAATCGTAGGAGTCATCAATTTGAGGATCCAATTCGACGTACAACCGGAGCCTCAGAGTTCCAAGTCGTGGAAATCAAACCAACCTTCTCTCGCTTATTGGGACGGCCTGATACATCGATGAAAGCAAGATTATCTACTCTTCACCAATGCGTGAAATTCATCAATGCCAATGGAGCGATCGAAGTGATCCGCGGAAGCAACAGAATGGCAAGTGCTTCGCCAAAGCAAGCTACGACCTGTAAGAAGGTCCCGACATGACCGAATACTCTTCTCCGCATGATTCTCCTACCCCGTCCCGCTACGGCTGATCCCTACATCCACGCTCTAAGCCGCGACGAGCTAGAAATCGAAGAACTCATGGGACAGATGACAACTCGACATATGCGATCGTGAAGAATGCTTCGAGAGAGGATCAAGAGACGGATGCCCTAATGGAGATTGATCGAGGAGTGTGACCCTTACTTCGCCGAAACCCTCTCTCAAACCGGCTCATCACCGATCCCCGCATAAGACAACCTCTAGCCGACACTCTCGGATCTACTGGGACAAACCCATCACGCTTAGTTCAATTCAACATTCCTGTCCGACTCCGGACGAACAATGGCGCAACCTCCTCCAAGGCTTAATCGTGGAAGCGAGATATAGCATGTCCGCCGAATCGACATTGTAAACGCCGTCCAAGCAAAGATCCTGATAAAGAAGCGCATTCTATGAAAGTGATCAACATCAAGCAAGAATCCACTCCGACCGCCGAATGCTTCGCCCTCCTAGAAGTAGCCCTCGCCGACTTCTATCATCAAAAACCCCCAAGGACTCGGCGGTTACACTAATGGAGGGACATCATCGTGGAGCAGCCCAAAAACCTCCGCGATCCGGTTTGAAATCGAACCGCATGCAAGCTACTTTCCGGACTCATGCCAAGGGAAGATTGGCCACCCGAACCAAAGACCACTCCCTCTGTGAGCTACACCAAAGAAGCCGAAACCTGGGACCCAAAGGTCAAGATCCTGCCTTGACACAAACTCAAGCGCACTCAGCTAACATCTCACTCGGTCCTTACTCACTTCATCTTACCCGCACAAGCTCAAGTTGGAAGAAAGCCTCGGCCTGCACTACGGTTCCCATCACGGTGACACCCGATGAAGCAGCCGTATGATTGGCAACGTCAATTACAAGAATATCATCACCTTCACAGAGCTCGATCTTCCAAAATTTGGGGCCGACTCACAACGAGCCTCTCTACATAACAGCTTCAACCGGACGAGCGCCGTCTCCCTGCAAGTGTTGCCGGGTAGATGGGGGATCATCCAGCGAACGTCCTCCCAGCCAAAATGATGGATTTGCTAGTGGATCAAAGCAATCGATCTAAAACCCTCGACTCAAAGTGCAATCAAGGCATACGACTCAACATCCCGCCCGCCTTGGGAATAGCCACCTCAACCTTTCGTTTGGAAAACAAATGGTCCCGACAGATTTCCAAGTCATCGACATCCCGATCACATTCACGCCATTTTGGGACGCCTGCTACATCGTATCAATGGGGTGGCATCCACTCTCCATCAATGCGTAAAGTTCATCCAAGGAACAGATTCGACCATCATCTACGGCGACAAAGATAGTCAACGAAAGGACCGACACCAACGGCGTCCCTGCTTTAGAGATCAAACACGATGATGACGGCATGATGCTCACAGTGGTTCACTCATCGAAAGCCCAAAGGCCCGTGTGTGCCACATAGATTTGCCTTTGATTTGGGACAAGATTCCTCCCCCGATGAAAATGATGAAGCACATGAACTACATCCCTGGGCTCGGCTTGGGAAAACGCCATCGTGGCACTCAACAGATCATCAATATCAAAGAATGTAATACCCCGCACGGCTCGGGATACTCTCCTACTCCCGAACACATCAGCGAGGACAAGCGAGCCGCACGAAAACGCTCCACGATAACAAAAGAGGCTCGCACGCAATCTCCGATCTTCGTCCTTACAGCCTTCGACATGACCAAGTACTTCACAAGGAAGGCCAAGCAACTGGAAGAAGATCCTAAAAGGGAACAGAGCCGATCGCCGCCAAACAAAGCCGGCCGACAACCATGGACAAGCTCCAGCCAGAACTCGGCAAGATTCGTAGGCCTCAAGCCAAATCCCGTCCGAAGAGCATTCCTCGACACACCGCCCTCGCCGGATCCACAACCACCACTATTCACAAATAATTTTGGTTCGGGAAAACCCCTCTTTCGCGAAGAATTCGAAAACTCTCTCGTCAACAACCCCGCCTTCAACAAGCGGAACGAGTCCGCATTCGAGCTAGCAATGCCCAAGACAAAAGCAAGAGACTCCGCAGACGATGCTTGGGACGAACCACCGCTACACTCGCTTCTTCAAAGAAGAAATCGAGATGCCGGATCTAATCGATTTTGTTTCTGATAACTCGTGATAGCAATGATTGGGAACGGTGACATAAAGCCTTTCAAGCCCCATCTCCTATCAAGCTCATTGCCACTCAATAATCGGGCCACATTCTCCTGACCTACCGCCAAAGAAAAAGGACATGATCGAACAACTTGGTCTCGACCCTCGAGTCCTAGAGTCTAGTGTCAAAACTCATCCCGAGTCCATTAGCTTTGAATTTGAGTCTCTCGAGTCATCTCGATGGCCTCACGCCGTAAGATTACGAACTCATTGCCAATAATGTATTCCCGTATGCTCTTAATGAATGCTTCGATCTTTCCGAGTATCCTCTCATTGCATCTTTAACAACCGATAAATTAACTAACACACAAACAAGCTAATAACGATTCACTTGATAAAGAAGCGTACACATTAAACGAACAATACATTAAGCACATCTTTAAGCATGTTGTCAAACGAGAGAAAACCGGGCCCAAGCCGCCGAGGAGGTTTTAACCAAAGTGAATTTGGGAACCGCCGAAGAGCCAAAAGAGACGCAAATCGGAAGTTTCTTCACCGGCACAGCAAGACGCATTGATCGCACCGCTCAAAGCAGTTCGTGGACGTGTTCGCTGTCCTACCGAGACATGCCCGGTTAGATCCTAACATTGTAGAACACCGATCCCTCAATCCCGAGGCTAAGCCCATCAAGCAAAAGCTACGCCGAATCAAGCCGTAATGGTCTTTACAAGTCAAGGAAGAGATCGAGAAGATGCTTCGCCGGCTTCATCGTGGTGATTGAATACCCCACATGGCTCTCCAATATCGTCACTGGCCACCAAGGCCAATGGAAAAGTACGCCGTTGCGTGGACTTCCGAGATCTCAACAAAGCAAGTCCCAAGGACGATTTTTCCACTACCCAACATCGACATGTCGGTAGACACTACACCAATTTCGAAGTCAAGTATTTCGTGGACGGTTTTGCCTACAATCGTATCAAGATGGCCGAAGAAGACCAAGAAAAGACAAATTTTCACAACCCCTCGGGGAACCTATCACTACACGCAATGCCGTTCGGACTAAAGAACGCTGGGCTACCTACCAACCTGGGCAAAGAACCGCCCTCTTCCACGATATGATCCACAAAGAGATCGGGCGTACGTCGATGACATGATCGTTCACTCAAAGGGATCGACGACAACACCTCGCGTACCCGAGAAAATTCTTTTCAATCGCTCCGAAAACACTCAATGAGGCTTAACCCCGCCAAATGCACATTTGGGGTTACCGAGGCAAGGTTTTGGGGATACATGGTCACCGAGAGAGGCATCGAGGTGGATCCTCAAAAGATCAAAGCTATCATCGAAATGAGACCACCGCAAACTCGCATGCAGGTGAAAAGCTTCATGGGCCGCCGCAATATATCGCCCGCTTCACAACCAATTGACCTCTATACGCGACCAATCTTCAAACCGATGAAGAAGAACGCCGACATCGAATGGAACTCGTAATGCCAAGATGCCTTTGAAAAATAAAAGCATACCTCATGAGTCCTCCGATTCTCTCGTCCTCCCCACGAGGAAAAGCCACTGCTGCTATACCTAACCGTGACCGACACCGCAGCTTGGAGCCATGCTCGTCAAGAAAAGAAGGAGTCACGGTCGAAAATGCCATCTACTTCGTCGCCGAAAGTTTCAAGGCAAATAACTCAATTACTCACCCTCGAGAAAACCTCAAGGCAGCCTCCGGTAATGTGGTTGTCGGGAAACTACGGCACTACATGCAATCGCACACGCACACTTCGTCTCCAAAATGGACCCAGCCAAGTACCTCTTCGACAAACCATCTCTCACAATGAGGCTCGCCAAATGGTCTTTCTTCCTAGCGTAATTTGACATCAAGTACGTAAACCAAAAGTCAATCAAGGGACGGGCCATGGCCGAACAACCGGCCGATTTCCCAACCGACGAGGCTCGAGGCCCCGAACCACAATTTCCAGACGAGGGAATCTTCACAATCGAAAGCGAAAATCGATGGCAACCGTTCTTCGACTGAGCGGCCAACCAAAAGTGGAAACGCGATCGGTATGCTCTGTGGATCCCAAGGACGAGCACACCCCAATTGCTATAAAGCTCAATTTCGAGGTAACCAACAATGCCGCCGAATATGAAGCTCGCGCCGCCGGACTACAAGCCGCACTCGAGAGGAATGTCCAGTAAACTCGAAGTTTATGGGACTCACTGATCATCAACCAAGTCTCCAACAAGTGGAAAACCATAGACCCGGCTTGCAAAAATACCATGCTCGCATGTAGGACCTCATCACACACCAAGAGGTCACCTTCCATTACTTGCCAAGAGACCGAAACATGCTCGCATGCCTTAGCCACCTCGCTTCCTCAGGAAATCCCCGAAGGAAAAGCAATCAAACCCTTCAAAGTCTGACGAAAGGAAATTCCTCGCCTACCGTCATGAGATCGAACCGTAACCTAAGCCCGTCAACGAGCCACGGTATAACCGCATTTTCCAATACCTCAAGAGCGGGAAGTCACCCTCACGAACAAGGGAGACCCACACACGTAAGGGGTCAAAACCAAGAGCATCATGGCCCTAAAACGCCTCGCTCTCACTTCGTCATCCTCGGGGACATGCTATACAAGAAACGCTACCACGGGCCACTCCTACGCCGCGTCGCCCAAGAAGAAGCAAGCAAGTTCATGAACGAAGTCCACAATGGGGCCATGGTCCCCACACGAACGCCAGCCCCGATGCAAATCATTCTCGTGGATGGGCTACTACCGGATTCCATGGAGGCAGACATTGCATCCACTTTGTCCGAAGCCGCGACAAGTGCCAACGGTTCTCCAACCTCAATCATCTACCACCCCACGATCTCTACCGCATGACTACACCTCGCCCTTTCGCCACTGGGAATTGACGTCATCGGGAAAATCGCTCCGCCAGCAAAGAATCTGGCCACGAGTTCATCTTAGTAGCCATCGACTACTTCACCAAACGGGTCGAAGCCAAGTCCTACAAGGTACTCACCTCCAAGAAGGTCGCGCATTTCCTCAAGGAAAACATCATATGCCGATACGGCATCCCAAATGAGGTCATATCGTATAACGGCTCACACTTCGAAGCGGGAATTCGGCTGCATCGCCGGCTGAATTCAAGATCACACGTCACAAATCTTCTCCCTACCGGCCACAAACAAACGGCGCCGTGGAAGCAAAGAAACAAAACCTCGAACGGATCATCCGAAAATGACCACCCGAGGACGAGATTGGCCCGAGAAGCCGCACCTTGCACTTTGGGGCTACCGCACATCGCCGAATGCCCACGGGAGAAACCCCATTTGCCCCGACATACGGATGGAAGGGCCCTTCCCATCGAGCCGAAATTCCCTCACTCCGAGTACCGCCTGAAAATGACATCAACGAAGTCGAATGGCTCCGGCCGACATGACGAATTGGCTCGCTAGACGAGCGACGACTAAAGGCCATGGAACACGTCCGAGCCTATCAAAGCAAAGATGGCTAGAGCCTTCGACAAGAAAGTCAAATCCCGAGACATCGTGGAAGGTGACCTTGTACTCAAAGAAAAGCCTCCCACTCGAACCAACCCACCGGGAAAATGGGAACCCACATGGATCGGCCCTTTCGTGGTTCAAAAGATCTTCTCCGAGGCGCCATGAAGCCGATGCACCTAGACGGCAATCCCTTCATGAATCCAAATAACTAAGCAAACTTCGCAGATACTTCGCCTAAAGAAGAACAATCGTGCATCTCTTGGCACTCCATGTAGTGTCGAACTACAAAGACTCCGAGCCCTCTAGTCCGGGGAACGTAGGCAACCTTAATTGGTCCTGGCCTAAAAATACACAAAAAGTCAAAAGTTTGAATGTCAATCAAGACCTCCATCAAGCTCCGCACTTTTCAAGAACACGCCCAACAGCCACCTTGACCAAGTCAAACGACGGCGGCAACATCAAAGGACATCCGAGGGTCACTCAAAGATCAAACGACCGACTCATGTTTCGCTTCCAAGCCAGGGCTTGCCTTCGCCCTCACGCGCTTCAAAAAAAAAAAAAAAAAGAGCTCGAGCAAGGGCTCACAAAAAAAAAAAAAAACAAAACACAAAAGAAAGAGAGCTCGAGCAAGCTCACAAAAAAAAGAGAGCTCGAGCAAGGGCTCACAAAAAAACACAAAAGAAGCTCAAGCGTAAGCCGCAAAAAGAGGTCAAGAGCCCGACGCCAACAAGAGGCAAGGAAGCTACGAAAAGACCGTCAAAACGACTTGTCGTGGGAGCATTCAACCTCTCGCCCAAGCACAAAGCCTCAAAGGGTGGATTGCCGCTGTGGCCTGCACTACTTCACCCGTGGATGCAATGTAAAAGTCCAAAGATGGACGCCGACAAAGTGCACAATGTAAGCAAAGGCGAACAAAAGATCTGCGTCTCAAAAAGTAAATCACAAATCACTAACGGTCTACAACATTTCTTGATGAGTTCAAGCACGGTCTACTCTCAAGTTCACAACATGCTAAAAGACAAACTTTTAATACATTTAACTAATAATGTGTTTGCAATGCAATGAATGGATACCTCAGAGGTCATTCCGCGCCATCTCGCGCTTGTCCCTCGCCATTCTTTCCTTTCCTTTCTTCCTCGTCCCCGCGAGTCTTCTTTCGCTCCACGTGAACCAACTCGCGTCTCTCGCCCGAGATCTCGGGTCCTCCTGCAGAGTCAAATAATCCAAGTAGCTCTCGTGGCTTCATTCGCCCGTGCTTCGGCTCTGATCTCCTCCTCGCGAGTCCAGGAAGAGGACCTCTCCCCGTCGGCCTGGCCAACTCTAGTCTCGTAGTCAAACAAAGTGTCTCCCGTCACATCCAAAGGGTCGACTGTGCTTCGCACTCCTAAGGCAAAAGCTACTACGCAACCGGTCCTGTAATCGCCGCACGCCCGCTTTCCAAGACCACTTCGAGACCGCCCAACATGCCGCTCATACTGTGCCGTATACCGAGTCGTCAATACAACGCTCCCCGACGTCTAAGGAGTACCACAGAGGGAAAGCGGAATACTTCCATACCCTCGTACAATACAAGAAGGCACCCGAAGCCGCCATACAAAGAGGAGCTATCTCCGCAAGCAAGCAAGGTCATCCTGCCTCAACAAAGGCTCCCGCTTCATCCCAAACCGCCGGAAACAAGCGACTAATATGAAGGAGGACCAAGACAAACCTCGGAACTCGACAACGTAGGACCCTTCCCCGCAAGATCCTCCCCGGTCTCAATCCTCCAGCGTGGAACCCACCAATGATCTCGATGCGTACTAAGCCGTGCCATCCATCTCTCCCAAAGTGACCGATCCATATCCAACACAAGAGGTCGCCGAGCAAATGACCACTAAGCAACGACGCTGAGCTCTGGGCATGGCTCAAGTCTCTCTCGCAGCCCACAAGGTGAGCAAAGCGGCTTCCCCCTCATAAAACGATCCCCTGGGCCGCCGAGACGGCCGATACCCCAAGAGTCTCCCCAAAGACCAACGGGACAATATCTTCTCCAGCTTTCCAGAAAGGCCCTACCACATCTAGCAAAGCGCCATCACAAATGCCAAGGGAACTGACCAGAAAAAGCGTCGCTATCGTGCACAAGGCGAATGCATCCCAAGAGACGCTCTCATCATCAACCATGAACCGCTCCGGCAGCTCAGAAATGTCGATATGACCCGAATCAAGGATCATGCCGTGCACTTCTTCCAACGAAGCACGAAGAAAGTCGGCAAACAAACACTACCCACAAACACACTCTCAGCTCAAGTGGCATGCACAAAATAAAAAATAATAATAGCAACCATTTCTAGGACAAATCCCGGGAATCACAAAAATTGACATTACATCTTAAAATAAAATGCTGTTTGCCATGCAAATACATGTGTTTTATTACAGGTACCAATAAATGTCTGTTGCTAAACAAAAAAAAACAAGGAGGGATATGAAAAGAGGGAAAGCAAATGAATACTAATCGTAATCCTCAAGATCATCATCCTCGCCAAGGTCCTCCAAAGAAAAGTCTGCATCCCAAAGAAACTCGCCCGTCACATCCTCGCTGCCGAATACCGAGCACCCGCCCCGAGGCTCCCACGAAAAGTACTCGAAGGAGCAAATCCGCGAAAGGATCAAAGAAGGAAGGCTCGAGGAACCCTCACCCCGCGCGCCGCGGAGGCATGAACCGATAAAAGTGGCCGCTCCTCGAAGGCCCCGCAGCCTCCCGAAGACGCCCCGCATCCATGCGCTATGCCGCCTCAAAGGTCCCTCTCCCGCTGCGGCCTGCTCGCTCTAAAGTGAGGAACGTCTTGGCGAGTGCCTCGAAGGCATAGGCTCGTACGCCGCACGCGTCGCGAAGACCGGCAAGATATCTTCGAAGCCATCTTCTTCGCAAATGACCTCATCGCCACGTAACGGCGAGTCAACATATCATAAGCTCTCCCTGACTCGCACCAACAAGCCCTAAGGAAACGCCAAGAATACGCTTATACTCAACAACAAAAAGAGAAAAATACGTAAAAGATGCCAAGATGGAAAAGAGTCAAGACACTCATCGATCTATCTGGGGTCCACTTCAGATGCAGCAGAGCTCGCCAGAACGGCATGCATACACCTCCGCCTCGACTCCGTCCCCACGGACATACGTGAAATCCGGCCCCGCACGGAACCTCTCGGGAGCCCTCGCGGCGCCTCTCTCTCCCGCGCCGCACTGCGGCGTCCTCGCCTTTCCTCCTCACGAAGGCCCCGTACTCCTCTCCATACAAAATGAACTCCTCGGCCCCGACACCGCCAAGGTACCTCTCGAAATCGAGCACATCCATGTCCCGGAATCAAGCATCCCAGCGGAGGGTCCTCTGAGCCACGGAAGCACACCGGCTACGCCGCGTAAGACCCGCTCCCTGTGTACATAACATCACAAGTCAAGCCCCGCAAAGATCTTCCGCCGCGCTGCCACCTGGGAACCCTCAAACTCATCGCCTCATACCGAGCCCACGGAACAAGACGAACCCTCCGGCTACTCCCTCTCCGCGCTCCCCGCACATCCCCGTAGGCGATGGTGAGTTTCGTCGGTCCTCCTCTTCTCGCCGTACGAGCCTCAAATTTCAAAGATAAGCAGATACGCAAAGAATGTACCCCCTGATCTCTATCCCACGAAGCACCGGAAAACCTCATGTAGAACCACACCCGTGACAAAAACAGTAAAGGGCTCAGCAAAAGAAAACGGAGAAACGACAAGTTGCTAAATCAAAAACAACAATAAACTCATACCTCCAGCAGCAAAGTCAAAACAAAGCCAACGAATCGGGCCACTCCCGCTAAACCTGGTCCAAGGAGAAGTAGAGCTCACCCAGCTCGCCGCCCCTAAGCAATGTCAGCTGCACCCTATCCAGTCAATCAAACTCTCCAAAGCGAGCAAAGTGGAGCCGCGGTCGCGTGGTTCGAGAACAAAGTCTCTGACAATGCATACCACAAAAAGGAGCGCGCCAACCGCTCCGCTGTCACTCCGGCCGGCACCCGGATGTAGGCCCCACATCAAGCCGTAATCTTTCGCCTCCACGTCACTATACAAAGATGCCCAGCCCCTCGCGAGGACGAGGCTCAAAGCCCAAGCCAGCCTCTGGCCAACACATCATCGCCTATCATATCCCTCCACCGCACCGGCCGTCGGGCCGTAAGACCGGTCTCGCCACTCTAACGGCAATTCAACCACGGGCCGCCAACGTAAGACCGGTCTCGCCACTCCAACGGCAATTCAACCACGCCGCCGGGCCGTAAGACCTGGCCTCGCCACTTCAACGGCATCAACCACCGGCCATCAACGTAAGACCGGTCTCGCCCACTTCAACGGCAATTCAACCACGGCCGGCCGTAAGACCGGCCTCGCCACTTCAACGGCAACGCAAGCACCGGCCATCAAAGTAAGCCCGAGCTCCTCCCCAACAAGTCAAAGGAAGTCATGCGCAAGACCGCATATCCTCAAAGACCGACCATCATCCTTGCCCACTCAACGGCAAAACAAGCACAAGAGGGAGCCAACACCTCCGAGTACAAGTCCCAAGGCACGAAGCGCCTCCGAAACGCCAAAATGGGAAGCAATCACCGGCCGTCATCCTCGCTTACTTCAACGGCAATAAGCTAGCACCTAGTCATCGTAAGTCCAACCTTCTACTCAACATGCAAAAACACAAAGGCATCTACGCTTCTCGAAGCACAAGGCAAATATGCCCCACAATCGCGGCTAGAAGACGATTCAAAGTCTCGCGCATTACATCAAATCAAGCTGCTAGAAGACGATTCAAAGTCCTCGCGCATTACATCAATCAAGGGCTAAGACGATTCAAAGTCCTCGCGCATAACATCAATGTCTAGACGATTCAAAGTCCTCTGCCAGAGTACAACCGCCGCTGTATGACGATTCAAAGTCTCTCTGGGCCAGGTGCACCAACCGGGCCGCCGATGACGATTCAAAGTCCTCTGGCCAGTGGTACCAACCGCCGCCGAGATGACGATTCAAAGTCCTCTGGCCGTGGCACCAACCGCACCGAAGACGATTCAGTCCTCACTTATCTCTCCTACCTAAGGCCTTAAACCACCCGATTCGGAAAATCGTAAAATTTCCATCCCAGACACCACCACGTCCTCACAATTGACCTTGGCGGTCACCACATCTTAGACACCACCACGTCCTCACCACCGACTCCTGCTGGCCACACAACACTACAAGGGCACCACCACGCCCGCATTCACAAAACACTCACCCCACACCCGAACTACGACTGTGCTTGATTCCCGCCTGTGGATACGTAGGAATCCTATCACAGGTCCAAACCCACCGACCTATGCGGTCACACAAAAGGACACCACCACGTCCTCACATCGACCCTCACTGGCCACTTCCTCTCCCAAAGACGCGATCCAGACAGACCCTTATCTTATCTACGACCCCACTTCTTTCATAAGTGACGCCGCCGAGGGCTTCGTAAGTACCCCAACTGGATCACCCTTTCAAGCACCCGGAAACACCGTGCACTCATCAACGCAGCCTCTGAGACCTCTCTCACTCAAAACCCTCTCAAAACCCTCTCAAACCCCCAACCAAACCAAGGGAGGAGCCTTTCTGGGATAAAAAGGGACAAAAGGACCTTTTGGGAATTTTCAGGAAATCGGAAAAGCAATTAAGGTCCGTACGGACCTCTTTGTTACAATGATTACTAAATCCCCTTAAAGTCCACAATATTCCCTCAAATCCCGGGGAAAATGATTACTTCCTGCAGAGTTGGTCCGTACAGACCTCTTTGCATGCAAGATGGTCCGTACGGACCTTATTGCTCGTGGAACACCATCATTCCGAATATTCTCCATCATTGCGCATTCCTCAAATCGAGGAAATCCAAAATTCTCGATAACCAAGAAGGTCCGTACGGACCTCTTTGCTCCGAAATTTTTACTATAAATAGAGGGCTCCCCTCCTCATTTTCACACACCTCCAAATTCTTCTCTCTCTTCCTCCCTTAGCCTTCCGGCTCCCTCTAAGTCCTCTCGAGGCACTCCCGCCCCTTTCGGATCCTTCCGAGGCCTTCCGAGCTCCCTCGCGTGCTCCGAAGCCTCCCCGAGCGCTCCCGAGACGCTCCCGCGCTGCCCCGAGGCACTCTCGAGGTACTCGAGGCCCTCGTGGTACTCCGAGGCCTTGCTCGGTCTTTCCACTCTGTCCCGCTCTTTCCGAGTCAAACCGACGATCCCAAACCACGCCGAAACTCGCCCGAGTGACTCCCGCCACCACAACGCACGCCGAACCTCTCGCCCGAGTGATCCCGACGATCCCCACGCACGCCGAACCTCGCCCGAACGCAGCCTCGCAACCTCAACTCACGCCGAAACTCGTCCGCGGACAACCGGCATCTCCCGAAGCAATCCCGATCCATACCGAACGCTACTCCGACCTCAAACACCATTCCCACGGAAGACAGACACGAACCAACATTTGTAAGGCTTCCTTCCTATACTATTTCAATACATTTCCATACATAGCATACAATGTAGACATCCGATACAAAGATGCATTTTTAAAAAGCACACACACACACACACAACATTTAAAGGATATTAGGGGTATCCGAAAGACTCGTTTTACGAGGCTACTCTGGTGAGCTCTAATATTCTAATATTCTCTTCCCGGGAGTCATCTCGACCTCCGAACTCAAAATCTCATCACACAAAAACAGCTTTAAAATTATCTTTAAACCGATGCCCTTTTTCAATGTTTTGGGCTTAATAAAAACGGCGCGGCGACTCTACAAATGCGAAAACAAACGGCGAGACACCTCCAACGCGAAAGATGCCGAGATGCCTGGCCGCGAGGCCTGCTCGGATCCGGGTAATTTCAAATGTTGTCAAATGGATTCAAGATAAATGAATGTGACAAGTGTGTCTATATTAAAGGGACATCTGAATCATTTGTAATAGTCTTTCTTTATGTAGACGACATGTTGATAATGGAAAGTACTCATGAATTGATCATGAATACTAAGGCCATGTTAAAGAAAAACTTTGACATGAAGGATATGTGATTAACTGATGTTATATAAGGAATAAATATTTCTAGAACATCAGAAGGAATAATTCTATCACAGTCCCATTATCTTGAAAATGTTCTTCGGAAATTTAATGTCATTGACAGTCCACCGGCTAAGACTCCAGTAGACATGAGTCTACACTTAGTCAAGAACGTCGGTGAACCAGTTTCTCAACTGGAGTATGCTAAGATAATTGGAAGTCTAATGTACTTAACAAACTGTACATGTCCAGACATCGCATATTCAGTGCGCAAACTGAGCAGGTTCACAAGTAATCACAATAATGATCATTGGAAAGCCTTAACGAGAGTATTGAGGTATCTAAAATATACAATGAATTGTGGGTTACTTTATAGAAGATATCCAGCAGTATTAGAAGGATACTGTGATTCTAATTGGATATCTGAAACAAAAGACTCCAAGTGCACAAGTGGATATATTTTCACAATAGGTGGAGGAGCGGTGTCATGGAAATCTTCCAAACAAACTTGCATAGCTCGATCAACGATGGAATCTGAGTTTATGGCCCTAGACAAAGCTGGAGAAGAAGCTGAGTGGCTAAAGAATCTTTTGGAAGATATTCCTTGTTGGAATAAACATGTGCATGTTGTACCAATACATTGTGATAGTCAGTCAACAATAGGAAGGGCACAGAGTAGTATGTATAATGGTAAGTCTAGACATATATGTCGTAGACATAATACCATCAGACAATTGATCTCTAATGGAATTATCGATGTTGACTGTGTAAAGTCAAAGGATAATCTAGCGAATCCGCTTACTAAAGGTATAAGCAGAGATCAAATGTTTAAGTTGTTAAGAGGAATTGGTTTAAATGCCATAGCAAAAGAACTTTTTTAGCGGACACTCTACCTTGAGAATTGAAGATCCCAAACCCTTGGTTCAAAGAGACAACTAAGTTTTGAGAGTTTAGTAGAAACACTTAAAACATTTTCCTACTCATTCCTAGAACAGTCCAAGTGTACGCACCTGCAGCAGTGGTGAGATTAAGTTGAGAAAACTTTTAATGATTATTATACCTACGTGGTGGAGTAGCAGGATACTCTTTATAGGAG
>JAFEMH010005930.1:25000-65000 GCA_022495995.1 Adenophora triphylla var. japonica
AACGGTTGATGTTGTGATGTATTTATAGGCTTTGCTGGAGTTATAATTGTAATAGGATTGTGTAAAATCTCTTGAATTACGGATCAAATTTGTATAAGATATCGTGTCCATAAATAACTTCTGTTTTGTAGGAGTTCTGTTAAGAGAAGAATTGTAAATACGTTTGAACTCTGTAGGTCGACGTAGTATTTGTAGGTCGAGGTCGCCTGTTTGGTTCCAGGTCGACCCGACTAATAGATAGGGTCGGATTATACCCGAAATAGAATCTGGATCGTATGTCGGACGATAGCTAGGTCGGGACCACGGAGATCGGACGATGAGCTAGGTCGACTGATCTCGTCGATGGGTCTTGGGCCTGGTAATAATTGGGCCTAACCCACGGAGAATGTGGTGGCTATAATATGTAAATACTGGGCTTTGCTCGTTGGGCCTAGCCCGACATTTTTATTCCGTTCAGTGATCCCCAACTTTCTGAGTTGATTTTTTGTCGACCAAGAAGTTAAAAGAATTTTTGTCGAAGATTTGAGTAGGTCGATGATCGAACTGATGGTTGGTCGAATAATGGTGATGTGGCTCAATCCTGATCGTTTACAGTGAATGGTTGGATCTGGAAGAGCGCCGTTTTTCCGTAATCATTACCTATTTTGACACTTTGACAACTGCCTTGCGAACTGTTTTTGACATTAATTGTGAATTAACCGTTGGAACCCAAAAATCCTTCCACTTCAGGAACGGATTAGGGATAGGTATAAAAGACGAATCCTTTTCCTTTTTGAACTTTACAAACCCCCGATTTCCAGGCGTATCTTTAGAGCGAGAAGGCAAAGCAAGGATTACTGATTACCGGTGCTATCAAGCGTTCGTCTTCTTCCATTAACCTCCGCTCTTCGAATTTTGTTAAGGTACCCCTCAATTTTCTTGTTCATTAGCTTTTTGTTTCTAGCTCTCTCTTTGATTTCCGCCATGGCTAGGACTTTTAGCTGCGAGTCAGGTGCTTGGTATGGTTATTGCGTCTCAAACCGTAGAGTATATAAATGCTTAGGGAGAGTATGGAAAGAGATGTCCCTGGAGGAATGTGCCATTATCTTGACCAGGTGGGATTTGAAATTTGACAAACTGTGCTTGCCTGTAGGAGATGACCTGGGTGATTTAGGAGTAGACGATCAAAAAGTAGTTAATTTTCATCTTTTTCACGAACTGCTAGATCACATAGCTCTGTTCTATAATAGGGGTCCCAATAAACCCTCATTCTTTAGAAATAACCAAGGGTTTCCAGGGGAATCTAGGTCGCCCCTAGGTAGGTCGCCTGTTTCAATTACTAGGACTGATTCCCCTGTTTCTTCTTCTTTAGATATGTCGACTCAGGACTCAGCGGGCTCTCCCTCTGGCAACATTAAGGACGCTTTTGGCTCGACTGCTGTACCAGGTCATAATGAAATAGGATATGTGGCCCCCAAGCCACATAAAGGGAAGAAGGGGCCAAATTCAAGGCTGGAGCTTTTATATACCTTCTTTGAGATTAACAAGGAGGAGTTCCATCTTTCTCATTATTCTGAAAAGGAAAGAAAAGCTCGAGAATTGAGCTATTGGGCCCTGAATCCCTGTAAGGTCGCCTTCTTTTATGGACAATTTGAGGCCGGGCTGCGCCTTCCTTTGGCTCCATTCATTTGCGAATTTTTAGAGTGTATGAATGTCGTTTCGATGCAGATAGGAGCTAACACAGTGAAAGTACTAGTTTGTTTTGCCATGGTCTGCAGGTTCCTTGGGTATGAGCCCTGCATGCACGTCTTCAAGAAATTTTTTAAGGTCTCCTTTGATAAGAGGACTCTAGGCTTTAGTACCCCAACCCGAGCCAATACCCCTAAGCTTTTCGTCAACCTGCCCGACAAGGTAACTGGATGAAATTCCCATATTATTCTAGTTGAGAGTAGGAAAGGCTGGGAATTTCCCCTACCCACTGATGAATCCAAGATTTTAAAGGAGGATGAGTATTGGGTCCTAGTATGGGAGGGGGAGCTGACAAAAAAGCTGAATGAGATAGCTCTTAGGGGACCCATAAGTTGGGATCATGAAAGTTCCCTCCTTGATAACTCGAGTAACAATGTAGGGACCTTCCCAGTTGGGAGATAACTTGTTCATCTGAGTTCTCCTTCCAGTTGACTCGATCCTCCTTAACACATGGTCGCCTACTTGGAACGATCTTATCTTCACTTTCTTATCGTGGTAGCTCTTGGTTTTCTGCTTATAGTTGATCATCCATAAATGAGCTGTATCTCGCTTCTCGTCGATCAAATTCAAGTCGATCAACCTGTTAACGTCGTTCTTCTCCTTATCAAAGAAAATTACCCTTGATGTGGGAAATTGTAGCTCGGACGGTGTCATAGCTTCTGATACATATGCAAGAGAAAAAAGGGGTTTCACCCGTGGGCCCCCGAGTGGTTGTGCGGACTGCCCAGAGAGCGATGGGGAGTTCGTCCAACCAGTTGCTACGTCGACCAACTAAACCCGTCTTGAGGGCGGAAAGGACCAACTTGTTCGCTGCCTCGACTTGCCAGTTGCCTTGGGGATAGGCGACTGAAGATTTCTAATGCTTGACTCCTACTCTGTTCATTTCATCTTCGAAAGCTGCAGAGAACTGTAGTCCGTTATCCGACACTATAGCTCGTGGAATCCGAAATCGACACCAAATGAAGTCGTGAATGAAGTTGATGACGTTCTCCTCTGTAATCCTGGCTAATGGCTTGTCCTCGACCCACTTTATAAAGTAATCAATAGAAACGATCACATACTTGCAATTTCCTCGAGCGGGTGGGAAGGGGTCCAATCAAATCTACTCCCCACATATCGAAGGGCCAAGTTGCGACCACTGAAGTTTGCTCGGTGGTAGGCAAGTGAGGTAGATTGGCAAACCTTTGCATTTATCACATCCCTGAACGAAGTCGTGAGCGTCTGCCCTCATGTGCGGCCAATAATAGCCCATTGTAATCAACTTGTCGGCCAAAGTTCTGGCCCCCAGGTGTCCACCACAAACTCCACTATGCACCTCGTACATCAGCTGGGTAACCTCTTGGGGGTGGACACATCTCAATAAGGGCTTAGTGAAGGACCTCCTGAATAACGAGTTTCCTTGAATAACGTACCTCGGAGCCTTTTTCTTGATAGCTCAAGTTGCTTTCTCGTCATCAGGTAGCTCGCTGGTTTCTAAGTATGCTCGCATTTCCTCGATCCAGGACTTGGTGTAGACCCAATCTCTAGTAGTATCCTCCAGGCATTGAATCTGAACCCTCTCATAAGCTGGATGTTCAAGGTAAGAGATAGGCTCCCCATGTTGCTCGTCCGATGTAGCTAGTTTTGAGAGTAGATCAGCCAATTCATTGTCATCTCGACCAACCCTCTGTATCTCCCAAAATTCCAAGTCTTTGATCAGCTCCTTTACCAAGTTGCAGTACTTGACCAAGGTGGGATTCAAGACTTCATACCCTCCTCTAACTTGGTTCACTATCAGCTGCGAGTCACAGTAAGCCACGATCTTGGTTGCCCCAAAACATTTTGCATATTCGATGGCTGCGACCAAAGCTTCATACTCGGCCTGGTTGTTAGATGCTTCAAATTTGAATCTCAAGGCTTCCTCATAGACTGTCCCTGATTCTGGTTCGACCAATACAATACCAGCCCCACTGATGTTCTTTGTTGCCGAACCATCGGAGTAAACTTTCCAGCAATCGTCGGGCAAACTCATGGTGGGCTGCGTTGCTGGTTCCTTTCCCTTTACTTTCTCCTTCTGAGCTCGTACCTCGCTATCTTCCTTGGTGAATGTATGCTCGACCAAGAAGTCTGCCAAAGCTTGAGCTTTTAATGCCTTTCGAGGCCAATACTCAATGTCGAATTCTGTGAGAGCAATTGACCAGTTGAGCAGTCGGCCTGAACTTTCTAGCTTATGTAAGATTTTTCTCAGGGGTGCATTGGTTAGTACGATAATAGGATGAGCCAAAAATATGTTCGCAACTTCTTGGATGCTACGACCAAGGCGTAGGCTACCTTCTCTGTATTGTAGTATCAGTCTTCCACGTCGGATAACGCCTTGCTTACATAATACACGGGCTTCTGAAGCCCTCCTTCTTCTCGTACTAACACAGCGGCCACAGCTTGGTCGCCAACAGACAGATAGATGAATAATGTTTCTCCCTTGACCGGGCTGCTCAATAACGGTGGGGGGGCAAGATACTCCTTAAGCTGCTGGAACGACGAATGACATTTGGCTGTCCATTCAAAAAATTTTGTCCCCCTCAAAGATTTAAAGAAGGGGAGAGACCTTTCTGCCGACTTAGCAATAAAGCGACCTAGGGCTGCCACCCTTCCATTGAGTCGCTGCATCTCCTTGATACTCGTAGGCTCCTTCATGTCAACCAGAGCCTTGATCTTTTCTGGATTTGCTTCAATACCTTGCTAAGAAACCATAAAACCCAGAAACTTCCCTGCTGCAACTCCGAACACACATTTGCTAGGGTTGAGCTTCATGTCGTTAGCTCGCAAATTGGCGAACGTGTCCCTTAGGTCGACCACGTGACGTCCGGACTTTGTTTTGATGACCATATCGTCGACGTAGGCCTCCATGTTTCGGCCAATTTGGGAAGCAAAGACTTTGTTAACCATCCTCTGGTAGGTCGCTCCTTCATTCTTCAAGCCGAATGGCATCATATTGTAACAGTAGATACCCCAGCAGCTTGGAAGGTCGTCTTCACTATATCATCCTTGTGCATCTTAATCTGGTGGTAGCCTGAATAGGCATCGAGGAAGCTCAATGTGGTGTGTCCAGCTATAGAATCTACGAGCTTTTCGATCCGAGGTAGAGGATAGCAATCCTTTGGGCAGGCTAGATTAAGGTTGGTGAAGTCGACACACATACGCCATTTGCCGTTTGATTTCTTCACCATCACCACGTTTGCTAGCCAGATGGTATGAGAGGCCTCCTTGATGATAACTGCACTTAAAAGTTTTTGTACCTAAAGTTTGATCGCTTCCTCTTTGTCGCGAGCAAAACTTCGCAGCTTCTGCGCTTTGTATTTTATGGTCGGATTTACTTCCAGTCTGTGAACAGCGACCTCCTCCTTTATTCCTTTCGTATCTTCCACATGCCAAGCAAAAACATCACTACTTTCTTCCAGTAGCTTGACAATCTCTGCCCTTTCCTCGGCTGACAACTGCTTACCAATTTGAATTTTTTGGTCGGGATAAGAAGGATTAGTCACCACTACTTCTAACTCATCCACAGCTTCTAGCTCCAGACCATCTCTGAATTGTAGGGTCACGATAATGATCTCACGAACCCTCTTTCTTTCTTTGGCCCCCAAGTGGGGAGCTTCTTCAATAATCATTCCATCTAGCTCAGTTGCGATCTCACTAGTGGTGGCTCCCGAGTTTTGGTCGATCTGTAGACATAGCTTACCTATGAAGACTTGGTCGACCATAACTGCATCTGAATCGACCAAAGTAGATTGGGAGGGACGTGTCTTCTCAGTCATGATATGGTCATGTGAGTGATAGGTCGCCTCCTCCACGCAGGTGATCGTAGATAGTCGGGAAGTTGTGGTGACAGATTTGGAAAGCTTCAAGTATCCCTCAGGAGTATCAACTTCTAGCTCCCTCTTCTTCCTTGTTTGAAGAACATGATCAAGGTATGCTCGAGCTGTACTCTGCACGCAGCCTACTCCAGCTAATGTAGGGAACTTAACTCGCTGATGGGGGATAGAGGCCACCATTCCAAGTGCAACCTGGCCAGGGATACCTAAAATAGCAGCATAATCACTATTTACATCAATAACAATAAATGTTACCTTAGTCGTGACTCTGAATGGATGTTGGCCTATGTCAATGTCCAACTCGATCTGTCCTCTAGCGTCCACCCTATGATTGGTGAAGCCTTCAAGTCGACCATCATAGGGCGACAACTGCTCCTTTATAAGTCCCATTTCCTTGAATGTCTTGTAGAAAAGAATATCCTTGTAGGCCCCCGTGTCTACCAAGAGTCTGCTCGTCGTACACCCATCAATTAATCCTGGGATAACGAGAACTTGCTCTCTAGCCTCCATGTTTGTTGCTAGTTCGTCCGGATAGAAGCTGATTACCTCATCCCTGATGTAGCTTCTAGGTGGCTCGTGAGGGGCTTTATTGAGCTGGTAAATCTTGTGTTTCAGAGCAGTATTGCTAGCTTGCTCAGTAATCACTCCTAAATTCAATCGAGGTTGCCTTGGCTCAGGTATACCTCCAGTAGCTCGATCACCTCCACCAGGCTGAGCTGCTTTCACATATCCTTCGAACTTCCCGTCGTCGACCCACTTCTGAATGATACGTTTCAGACTCATACAATTATCTGTAGTGTGGCATGTATCCTTGTGATAATCACAGTATTTGCTGTTGTCCCTTCTGAACTTATTTCCTGGGTTCATTGGGGCAAGTGGACCTAGCTCGACCGTATTTAAAATTTCAGTGCGACTTACTGTCAACGGGGTAAATGTCCCGGGCACTCTCTCAGTCGCCCTAGTCCTGTTTTTCCCGTTCTTGTTGTAACCTCCATTCTTAGTTGGATCCTTCTTATCTGTATGTGCGGCCTTGGACTTGGGACCTTTCCCATTCTTCTTTTCTTTCCTCTCTTCAGCTATGGCCACATTGTAGGCCCTTTCAAACAACTCTTGATGGGTCGTCACGCTCCTGACTTGTAGCTCGTAGTCTAAGTCTGCAGAGGTCACCCCATTCTTGAAGCAATTTATCATTTCCCTGTCTGTTAGGTCCTCTTCAATTTGGTCGACCATCTCCTTGAACTTGGTATAGTAGCTCATCGAACTTTCATTCTTTCCTTGCGCCAGATTTTTCAAGTCGGTAACCGTCAACTTTCGGGCTCCAGCTGTCGAGAAGCGATCTAGGAACTTCTTTCTCATGTAATGCCATGTGGTAATACAACCTGGTGCCAAACCACGAAACCAGGTTAGTGCTACCCCTGTGAGGGTTCTGGTAAGTGCCTTGCACATCATATCGTCTTCGGTGGAGACGAAGCACATGGTAGCCTCCAAATGCTGCATATGGTTCTGGACATTGGTTGCACCTGAATATTTGTCAAGAGTAGGAAACTTGAACCCATTGGGAGGTCATTTCTCGAGCAATTCTCTGGACAAGGAGCAAAGAGTAAAATCGTTTCGTTCGCTCTTTCCAGTATCCTCCTTCCTGTCGGCCTCCCATTATTCTAACCTCTTTTTCCACTGCAACCATTCCCTAGCATCTGGATTGTCGTCCCTTGCATGGGAGACGTCGTTGGATCTCTGTCGCTCGTCATGGCGAGGCTCTCTTCTTGAGTTGGCCCTATGCCTTTCACTCCTAGGGGGAGTCATTTCTCTACCTCGTCGACCTCTTTGAGAAGGTGACCTTACTGAATTTACTGGCGACCTGCGCCTATCTTCCCTGACTGGCGACCTGCGCCCATTCCTATCCTGATAAGATTGTGACCTAACTGATCTCACAGGCGACCTGGCTGATCTGACTGGTGACCTACGCACATTTCTCTCGCGGTGAGACTGCGATCTCTCTGTTCTAGCAAGCGACCTATGCATATTCCTTTCAGCATCCCTTTGTCGCCTCAACTCCGAATCAGCCTCCTGTTCCCTATTTGTATTGAGATGACTTCGCAAGTCGTCAGGTGGAACCGGTATGTGGGTGAGAATATGAGGTACGATCTGTCGCTCGCCATTTTGCCTGGCACTCCCGCTTTGCCTAGCACTTCCGTCGGGCTGCCTGGGAGGGGGCTGCCCTTTCCGACCTTCTGTCATTCTGCTCAGGCTCTTCCTCCATCTCTAGCAGTTCTGCTAGAATTCTAGCTCGCTCCACTAGCATCTCCTTCCTAGTGAGGGGATTGGTTGAGGGACCCGGTCTGTCGCCTGCAGACATTCGCCCCGCTTGTTAACATTGTGGTTTCAAGTACCAGCGTCCATTTTAGCACCGGTATTACCTTCATTATGCTCGTCCGAGGCTTCTGAGACATGACCATCAGAAGTCACCATGATGATGGGTTGTAAGAAATTTTGAGGTCAAAAACACGATTCCCAGCAATGGAACCAAACCGATGCTGCAGGAATTGTGTTGTAATCAATCTTCATCTAGCTGCAAGACTGATCACCTGGCTTCTGACCTGAAAATAGAACCCACGACTAGCCCGAATGGTCTCCGGCGAAGACCCTCGGGCGTGAGAGTAAGTATGGTGTATATGAGAGTTGATAAGTTATAAAGAACAAATGTATTCAGAATAACAAATAGCAAATTACCTTGGAACGGTTGATGTTGTGATGTATTTATAGGCTTTGCTGGAGTTATAATTGTAATAGGATTGTGTAAAACCCCTTGAATTACGGATCAGATTTGTATAAGATATTGTATTCATAAATAACTTCTGTTTTGTAGGAGTTCTGTTAAGAGAAGAATCGTAAATACGCTTGGACTCTGTAGGTCGACGTAGTATTTGTAGGTCGAGGTCGCCTGTTTGGTTCCAGGTCGACCTGACTGATAGATAGGGTCGGATTATACCCGAAATAGAATTTGAATCGTATGTCGGACGATAGCTAGATCGGGACCAAGGAGGTCGGACGATGAGCTAGGTCGACTGATCACGTCGATGGGCCTTGGGCCTGGTAATAATTGGGCCTAACCCACGGAGAATGTGGTGGCTATAATATGTAAATACTGGTCTTTGCTCGTTGGGCCTAGCCCGACACTTTTATGCCGTTCAGTTACAAATAAGGAATAATCTTTTTTTCAGAAACCAGATTAAAGTAGTGAAAAATAGCATTAAATTCAAGCAGAAGCCTCTATATATATTCAATACGGATATGCAGAAGTCTTTCGTTGATTTAATACAGAACAGGAGTAAAAGTGTAAAACAACTCCAAAACTCAGCATTAACAGGGACAATGGGTTTTTGCAGATTATCATAAACAACCAAGTCCATATGTTATATTCCCATAGTCTACTTTCCTGGTAAATAATGCCTAATTAATACTACAGCGTCCCTTGATTTGAAGAAAAAAAATAAAAAAAGAAGAGTGAACTACAAAGGAAGGAGAGTGACGAATTTTAAAATTGATAAATTCAATTTCTGTCAAAATTGAACAATCTTAATCAAGTGAGAATGGAATCGGGCAGAATAAAGAAGAAGGGTGGTCGGAGATGGTGAAAAACGGGAGGGGAGACGGGAGAGAAACGTGTGTTTATTTGAGGGTAGGGTTGTCTTTAAACTAGTTGTTGCCAAACTAGGTGGTTAAATTTCAAAATTCTTGTATTAATTGATATTTTGACTTGGGGGAGAAGTATCTAGCGGTAATTTCCCCTAAAAAAATCGGCAGACCACAAGGTTCAGTTTAATTTGTGGTCTGACTCCACCACACTAAGATTAAATCAAACCTCGTTTTGAGATCGTAAAACTGAATTATGAGACCAAAACGCCTAGAAACTATCGGATTGAGTTGTCATTTCAACTTTCAGAGTAGTTTCTACTCCCTGCGTTTCAAAATGAGACACATTTTCATTTTGGACAAAATTCAACTTTTTGTAGTATATTTTAATAACTACGATTTATGAAAATGTTTGTTATTTACTTTTTAAAATATCAATTTTGCAAGTATATAATGAATATTGAAAAAGAAATTGGTAAAAACTATTTATGGACAAACTTTTTTTGCAAATCATTTATGGGCAAATTGCCCTTTTGTACACCATTAAGTTTGCATGCTTGTTGCAATGTGGAACATGATATACCAATGATATACCAAAAGTTACATATGTAATTTGTTGAATTTTAAGAGTGGAAAATGTAATTTTCAAAGAACCCGTTAACCTTCTTATCCATTTCGTTAAATTTTTAACTAGATGTCCGTTAGTTTTAACTGACATCCAAAAAAATTGTTGTTGATTGCAATTTTATGTGAACATGACGGCCTAATTGTAACTTTTGGTAAATTATGTCCCACATTATAAATGCTCGTAAACTTAACGGTACAATGCAATATGCCCAATCATTTATTTTTGAACATTTAAAAAAAAAAGTGATCATTCATTTTTACAGAAATGTAGAAACAAAAAAAAAAAAAAATCAGCATCCGGAATGGGTCTGGTTACCACTATGATTTACTTGCAAGTTGCAAACTTATGAGAATGTTTGTGTATATATAAAGGTTTAATGTTTGAAGCACTTTTCCTTGATTTCCAAATCAATACCCAAGGTCAACTGAAAGTTTAGTATAGCTAGAAAATCATTTCAATATAACATATTACGGATGTGATTACAGATAGATATAAGTTACAAATTCAACATCAAATATTGAGATTTATTGGGCAGCCGTATAACTCAACTTATGATTTTATTCTCAGGAAATCGTAACCGCTATTTGATCAGACGATCCAGCAGAGAAATGAAAGCTCAGGAACAACGGTCCCTTCTTCATTGTATCCCTCCGTCTCATAAAAAATGTTGCACTTTACTTATCAACGTTCATAAAAATTTTGCTTACTTGTTTGCACATTACTCATATCTTCACAAAATTGTACTAAACTATTTTTTTATTTAGAAATGTCGATATTTAATTTGGTACGGACTATTGAAAAAAAAAAAAAAAAGTGTGGAGAGGGGGAGTATAATACATGCTCCGGTTTTGTTTGTCATGCCCGGTGCACGAAATTAGTGTAGCTACTAGCTAGCTTTAATGGTGGTCCTGGTTGATATATAGTGATGGAAGAAGCTTTTACCTATTCCTATCCACTTGCCTATTTTACACACATACCGTACATTTCCCATATTTTTCAGAATGGAAGTACACACTGCATATACTCCCTCCGTCCCGATTCACTTGGCACCAAAGAGGTGGGCACGGTAACTAAGAAAAAGTAAGAGAGATAATTAATTAAAGAAAATATTGTGAGTAGAAAAGGTAAAGTAGGAGAGAGAATGAGTGGAGAGAATAGTGATTTGATTGGTGTTGTGAGTGTAAAAACTTTCTATTTTAGGCAGTGTCAAGTGAGGTGGGACAGACCAAAATGGAAATTAGTGTCAAGTGAAGTGGGACGGAGGGAGTATATCCTTAGAAGTTAGAATCTTAATATTGACTTTTTTTTTTTCCACTTAAATTCATGCATATGCGCACTTCCAATATAAACACCATGCCCACATTTTCCTATATATACCCTTGTATATCAACCCTAGTTCTCCATTAACGGTTTTATATTTCCTCATCTCTCCCTAGCTCTCTCTCTCTCTCTCTCTCTCTCTCTCTCTCTCTCTCTCTCTCTCTCTCTCTCTCTCTCTCTCTCTCTCTCTAAATGAAGTGTCCAAACTTATTCCTAGTACTTGCAGTTCTTTTTGCGCTACTCATAACTCTATCTTCCACACTCGCAGAAGATCAAACGGTTAACATTATTAACCATGACAATGATGTGGACGACGAAGATGATGCCTCTGATTCACTAACCGAGTCTTCTGAAGCTTACATATCACTTAGAGGGGCTAATCGATTTCTATCCCAGATGAAAACGCGTGTAAAAATGACGTGCAAAAAGTATCCTAGAATGTGTCGCACTAAGGGCAGCCCAGGGCCAGATTGCTGCAAAAAGAAATGTGTTAACGTGTTGAACGACAGGCGACACTGTGGGAGGTGCGGGAAGAAGTGCAAGTACAATGAAATTTGTTGTAATGGGAGATGTGTGAATCCTTTGAAGCATAATAAGCATTGTGGGGGTTGTGGGAATAGTTGCGGTAAGGGGAGTTCGTGTGGTTTTGGAATATGTGGGTATGCCTAGGGTACTTGCACCTAGTGTTTGTTTTAGGAAGTTGAAAACCTTGATTTTTGTAAGATTTAATTATAAATTTTGCTAGTTTTAGCTGATTTTTTTAGTTAGATTAAATTATTTGTTTCTAAGTACTAGGTTATGCCACGTGTGTTATTTATTTGGTGCTATTTGTTCAAAAAAATTAACAATTTAAAGTGAGTGATGCAACCCCCTTCATATTTATGTAAAAGATTTGATGTCAATTTGTAATCGTAATGAACTGCTTAGTAATTAAGTGTAATGGATGATCTAGTTACAAACAACAAAACGGGTAGCCAAATTTAAAGTTGACATGAATATATTTTTTGTTAGCGGACTAAGAGTTGGTCTTATAAAAAATTAGTTTTTTCTTAAGATAAGGAAAAACGTGTTTTCAAAATAAACGGTGACAATTTTGTAATTACTGGCAACCATGTTCAAAATAAACGGTGGCATTTTTGTAATTACTGGCAACCATGATAAATGCCAGTGTTAATATTACAAATGACCAGTGATTTCATACTGGCATTTTATAAACATGAAACTGACACTTTTTACACGGGCACTTTTAAATACAAGAACTGGCACTCTTCACACTGGCACTCTGTTACACTAACACTGGCACTTTGTTACACTAATATTTTTGCTGGCTCTCAAAAATACAAGCACTGGCATTCAAAAATACATGGACTGGCATTTGAAAACACATTTACTGGCACTCAAAAATGCATATACCTGGCACTCAAAAACACCGATAATTATTTTTGCCGATATTCAAAAAACATGAACTGGCATTCAAAAAACATGGACTGACATTCAAAATTACAAGAATCGGCATTCAAAAATACATTGACACTCAGTTACACACTTACTGGCACTCTATTATACACTAACTGGCACTCCAAAATACATGGACTGGCACTCCAAAATACATACACTGGCATCTAATTACCCAGTCCACCAATGCATCAAATTCTCAAACTGGTACTCAAATACTTATAAACTGGTATTCAACAACATATAATCTGGCACTTAAAAACTAATGCACTGGCATCTAAACAAAGCCAAAATCAATCAAAGCCAAAAATCAACCACGAATTGGAGGCCCCTGCTTGAGACTTCCATTAACCGCCATTGGTTTAGGATTGATTGAGGGAGAGCGGGTCGCCGGTGAGGGGGATTGAAGGTGAATTGGGTCGGAGAAGAAGGGAGAAGTTAGGTTGAGATTGAGGTAGCTTGGTTAGGGAGGTCGCCGGTGAAGGAGGAGGTCAGGGAGGATTCCGGTGAAGGAGAGATTGGTGTTGGTTTTGGTGAGGAAGAGGCTAAATTAGGGAGGAGATTAAGGTGGTTTGGTATTGGTCTTTGCCGGAGAAGAAGCTTGGATTCAGGTGGTCGTTGAGGTTGGGACGGCAATGACGAGGTCTGATTCCTGCGTATAGAGAGAGAGAGGTGAGATTTGTGTTGTGCGTATTCTGTGTGACTGTGTGTGGATTGTGTAATTTTAAAACACGTTTTTTGTTAAGTTAACAAAAAACGCGTTTTTTATAAATTTTTGGCGCGGACTAATGATGGAAAAGACAATTTATTCTATTTAGTTATGATAAATTTCAAGATTTGTGATTGGAGATATGCATAGTCCATCTCGAAATAAATTCACCACAATTAGGACTCTTATGCAATATATTCGCGTCATTGACGGTCGACCAGCCCGATCCGTTCCTCCACGTGGTGAAGTGTCGGAAGAACACTTGGCAATATCTGAACAAGGTTTTCATTTCCGTACATTGTACAATATCACAAATCGCTCTAAAAGAAAATTAAGAAGACTTTTGAAGTCAACTATAAAAAAGAAAAACAGACTATAAATGTCAAAGACTAATCTAAACCATCCCTTGGATAGGAGTTAGGTCAAAGAATATTTTAAACCAAATTTGTAGAGATTTTGGCAATAAGTCAACTATCCATCTAGCTCGTGCACTCACGTCTAAATATATATTTATATTCCCCAAAATCTTAAGCAAAAAAGAGGTGATAAATGAACAAGTACCAAATATAAATCGTGGGTACCATTTTGTTGTCATAATCACAAGGCTTTTTGAAAGACTTTGACATGCATAAATATGAAGCCATTTCGAACATTTCCTTGTCAATCTCAATCTTTCATTAGCCATGGCATCCAAGTCCCAAGTAGCCTCTCTTTTCGTCCTTGCTTTTATATCATTCTCAGCCTCAACCTTAGGAGCTTATTATGCACCCACTACACCAAGTTATAGCCCCAAAAAGAGAATCATGAACCCGATAGACTCATGTTGGCGCGCAAAATCCAACTGGGCAACCAACCGTAGAGCCTTAGCTGACTGCACAGTAGGCTATGGGAAAGGCTCAATAGGTGGAAAGTACGGTCCCACATATGTAGTCACAAACCCCACAGACGACCCCATAAACCCTAGACGGGGTACCCTTCGTTACGGGGTCATCCAAACAAAGCCTCTATGGATTGTCTTTGCAAAAGACATGGTTATAAGACTCAAGAATGAACTTATGATGAATAGTTTTAAGACCATTGATGGGAGAGGATCAAAGGTGGAGATCGGTTATGGACCTTGTATTACTATACAAGGGGTGAGTCATGTAATTATACATGGTATAAGTATCCATGATTGTAAACCTGGTAAAGCTGGTCTTGTTAGGAGTACTCCATTGCATTTGGGTCATCGTCGTGGCTCTGATGGAGATGCTATTGATATTTTTGCTTCTTCGTATGTGTGGATCGATCATTGCTCTCTTGCACGCGGTTATGATGGTTTAATTGATGTCATTCACGCTTCTACTGCTATCACCATCTCTAACAACTACTTTTCCCAGCATGACAAGGTAAGAACATATGAGATACATACATACATACATGTGTATGTGTGAGGTTATTGGAAAAACCTCGTGCATGGCTTTTAACATAGTTGATTATGCAGGTTATGTTATTTGGGCACAATGACAACAATGTTGAAGATAAAGTCATGAAAGTTACGGTAGCCTTTAACCATTTTGGCCTGGGACTTGTTCAGAGGATGCCCAGGTGAGGAAATAACATATTTTCTTCTTATGAACAATTTCTCGTTTATCTATGAATCTCTCATGTTCAATGATTTTGTAAAAAAACAGGGTCAGGCTAGGATATGCCCATGTTGCCAACAATAAGTACGACCAGTGGCACATGTATGCGATTGGTGGCAGTGCTAATCCAACCATCTTAAGTGAAGGGAATTACTATATAGCGCCTACAAATCCAGATGCCAAACAGGTAGAACAATGAGCAAAAATCTCATAAATTTATTTGTTTTATTGCATATGTGGTCCCGGCCTTTTCCTGGACTACTGACACATAGTGGGAGCTCTTGTAGCGCCATGACATTTTTTTGTTGTTGTATTTGATGCTAACTGATGGTTCATATATAAATAGGTTACAAAGAGAGAGGTCAAAAACGGTTGGAAGAATTGGAAGTGGAGGTCTTCAAAGGATAAGTTTGGGGGTGGAGCGTATTTCGTTCCATCAGGTTATGGAAGCTGCGCTCCAAACTATTCTCGTGCTCAATCATTTGCGGTTGCTGATGGTTCCATGGTACCAGTTTTAACATCTGATGCTGGTCCACTGCGCTGCACCTATGGCAGAGGCTGTTAATTTTTAATCCATGGCGTTCTTTAAATTTAACACTTGATAATTTTGTAATTTCCGTTTGCACAGCAAGAGGGATTCACTGAATAGTGAACCTCGGCCATCAACAAACATTGAGTATGGCCAGCCTTGCATCTTCAGTGTCTTGTAACTATAATCATAGGTACTCTGTAACTAGCACAAAAGTTTTGATGGTCCTCGTATTTGTCAATTACAATGTACATAGAACATGTATTCAAAATGTTCCCTAAGTCTATCAAAATATTTAAACACTCTAACATTGACACCCCGCCATTATTCCTATTTTATCCTTTTTAAACATCTAAATAAACACTCATTTAAATTAGCAAAAACACTCAACCCTCACAATCCAGTTTAAACGCACGCAGAAATAGAAAGAACATGTTAGACTCTGTTGATGCTAATCAAAGAACACAATCGGTGACCCATCACTTCTCCAATATAGCATTATAGCTGCACAAGCCGCCACCCTTCATCTTTTTCTCCATACCCACTCCCTTCATCTTCTTCCCCCAGTTATCGTCCCTCACCCTAAAGGAAAAAATCCACGCTGACCCATGTTGTAGCGGAACGGCCCAAGCTTGGAGTAATAATAAGAGCAACACACACGAAAAGTAAATCACACACAAAGGAACACACAAGAATTGTTAACCCGGTTCGTTGCAACAGCAACTACGTCCGGGGGCGCTACCAAGCCAAAATATTCTCTCTAATATTTTCAGATGTTACAATTTGTTTCTAGGCTATCACATGTATTTATAGGGAACAATAAATCAAATCCTAGTAATAAAAGGATTCCTACTCAAGAAAGTAATCTTCTTTCTTCACAAGTCCTTCCAAATATTACTACCAAAAGGAATCACCAATGCTCGAGGAAATCTCATCAGAACAGGAAACAAATCAGTCCAGTTTCGTGGCCAGCGCGGCCGCCCTCTCCTTCCAGCGCGGTCGCACAACTGTCCAGAGAGTTCAACGCCTTTGTCCATGCCTCCAGCGCGCCCGCCCTGGGCCTAGCGCGGCCGCCCTCCTGTCCAGAAACTCCGACGACTTGAACACCCTTGATCTCACCAACTCCTCCGACCGCGGCTCAAATTCCTTTAACCATCGTTTTGACTCCACATCCCAACAACCCATCTCCTTCCCCATTCCAGCCGCACACCCACTTCCTCTTCCGATTAGCTTAGCTTAGCTTAGCTTCATCACCCGCTTTGGTTGTTGTTCATCAAAACCTCACAAATTATAACTTCCATTCAACAATGGCAGACCGTAACTCGATGGGAAATCGGAATTAAGGCTTGGATATCTTAAAATCCTCATAAGCTTAATGATCTGATCATCAATCGGAAAGAACTCGAGTGCTCGAATGTTTAATTTGCTAAATAAGATAATTTGTGGGCTAGAATGCATTGGTTATAGCTACTACGTAGACAATTTGGGGTTTTGCAAGTTGAATTATGGAAGGGGCAGTCTGCAGAGATATCTTTAAAGATATTTGGGGGGAAACATTGTAGGCTCTATATTAAACTGTGAAAGAGGATTGAGAGGGAGTGTCGAATAGCTAAGACAGAAAATACAAATGGGGTATATAATATAACTAGGTTAATATTTGAAATAATAGATACTGCAGGGTATTCATTAATGTTTCAGAGGTAAATAAGAATTCTCCTAAGAATTTACCAAAATGAATGCCTTTTTGATCTTGATCAAATGAATCCCCAAATTGCATAAGTTAGGGCAAAGAGAAGCAAGATTCATATCGTTCAGGCATTTCATCAAACAGTTAACAGGCATCATAAAATCTACATTAATTGCTAGTGATACAAGCCCTAAACTCTTGCGGAATAGCTAGCATCAGATATTTCAACAAACAAATATACCCAAGAAACTGCAGTAATTCATACCCTTAATTCAGAGAGAAATATGAAATATAATTGAGGTAAACTCAACTTACTATTAGATCTGAAGATTCACTTACAGAACAAGGTGCAATAACAATGAACAAAACAAAGATCTTACATTCTTGATATGTATTAAACCTAGAATTCCAGCAAGAATTAAACAAGATCTAAGAAGAACGAAAAATCATCCTCCAAAACCGTACAGAGTCCTGCCCTGCCTCTTCAGAGCATAGACCACATCCATGGCGGTCACAGTCTTCCTCCTGGCGTGCTCAGTGTAAGTCACAGCATCACGAATGACGTTCTCCAAAAATATCTTGAGCACACCCCTTGTTTCCTCATAAATCAACCCACTAATCCTCTTGACTCCACCTCGTCTTGCCAGCCTCCTGATTGCCGGCTTTGTAATCCCCTGGATGTTGTCCCGGAGAACCTTCCGGTGACGCTTGGCTCCTCCCTTTCCTAGACCCTTGCCTCCCTTTCCACGACCAGACATTTTGGGGGAACTTGAGATTCGTTTGGAGATTTGAGTGGTTTTGAGATTGAGAGATTGATTAGGGTTTGATGAAATAGAAAGGGATTGGGAAATGTTTATATAGGAGAGATTTGGGGAGGGTTTTGAATTTGAGCGGGGAGAGTTTTGTGGCGGTTGTTTTCAATTTTGGGATTGTGATCCGTGTGAAGTGGTTAGGTTGAATTTGAGACGTTGATGGGAGTTATAATCGACGGTGTGGGAAGATGTTCAAACCACATTTATCTCTGACACGGCTTTATTTTTTCGGGCCGGCTTCTTTGCTGGAATTAATTTATGGGATTACTCTCTCCCTCCGTCCAGATCATCAAGAGTCTTAATTTCTCTTTTGATTCGTTTCAGATTAAGAGTTTTATTTCATAAATGAAAATATGTGAACAGTATTTCCAACATTTATACACTCATAATGTTTATATATTTACAAAAAAATATTCATTATACCCTTATATTTTTAACATATTTACAAAAAAATCAATCATTAACTTACTATTTCTCTCACTCATTCTCTCTCCTATAAAAAACCACTCATTAACTTACTATTTCTCCCACTCATTCTCTTTCCTATTAAATATTTTTAACTTTTACATTCTATCTCCTCTAATCTTCTACTCACTTTCAATTTTTTATTCATTTTTTAAAAAAATTCTTAAAAATCGTGAAATACTCCCCTAATAGTCTTGGTCTGGGACGGGGGGAGTATTTTTTTAGACTATCTCCATCAGTGTCAGTGACCCAACTCAACCTCAAATAAAATATTAATTTCTCACTTTCATATACACAACTTTCAACCTTATATAATATACTCCCTCCGTCCCACTATACTTGACACTTCTTTCCATTTTGGGTCGTCCCACTATACTTGACACCTTCCAAAAATAACCAAGTTTTTATATTTTTATATTCACTCTACCCCACCACTCATTCTCTCTCTTCATTTTCTACCACATATTTATTCAACCAACACTACTATTTATCCCACTCATTCTCTCTCTTCATTTTACACCACACATTTTTTTTATTTTATTCTTTTTCCTTGGTTTTTGAACCCACTCCTTGGGTGTCAAGTATAGTGGGACGGAGGGAGTATACTCCCATCAGTGACCCAAATTCAACTCAACCTTTTAATAAAATATTTATAGGGTTATTACAAAAAACTCATTAAAAAATATGGCATTTATAAAAAAAAAACATGTAAGATGGAATTTTACAAAAATCTACTTAATTAAATATGAATATTACTAAAAACCATTTTTCACACAAAACACACACCCACACTTCCTCTGTTCACTCTCTCTCTCTACTCAACTGGTCAACCTATCTCCGGCGACCACCTTCCGCACCTCCGACGACCACCTCCGGCGAGTCCATTGATTCCGGCCAAGCTATAAGAAATTCAGACCCAACCACTGTTGCATTGCATTATGTAAATGATGTATGTAAGCACGTACCATAGAGTAAAGGGTGAACTGCAGAATGCTTAAAATAATAATCAGCTATAGTTGTGAGAAAATATATTTTTGTAAAAATTAAAATTAAAATTAAATTAAATTGTCGATGGGTCTTGCAATAATGCGATAACAAAATTATCACATTTGTGGTTGTCCATCTGTACACCTGTTTAAAAGTATGGAAGTCCTATAGCCATTAAGGTGACCTGCATTATAGAGGTATACTGTATACTTTTGTATTAAAGTTATTAAACATGTTTGATATTCTTTGTTAAGGACAAATCTCCTTCTAAAAGTTGTTTGAAAGGATGGCTTCTTTGTCTCTTCTAGTCCTACCACCTTCATTTCTAGTCCTACCACCTTCATTTATGAACGTGGACAAGGTAGTAGTATATTATTTGGACTTATTAGTTATTAGTGTATGTAATTATAATTGGTAGTATATACTGATAGACAGAGAAACTTGCAGAGGAAAATTGTATCTTTTATTGACAGTGAAAGCATGTATTTATACAATTACAAGAGTCCTATTCTAGGAATGAGATTACAATGAATATACAAAATAATTATCTAAATATTGTGTATGATAAACATGGAAGGAGTTATATTCTAAGTAGAAGTCTGATCTGATGTATCTTGGCTGTTGATAGAAATATCTGATGGATCATCTTTAGTGTTATCATGCCCCCGCAAGATGGACGACCGCGTGGAAAGTCCAATCTTGGAAATCAAATCAAGAAAACGTGCACGAGGTAGAGGTTTAGTCAGTACATCCGCCAACTGATCAGACCCAGAAATGTGAGAGACGCGCAGTAGCTGAGATTGAACATGTTCCCGTACGAAATGGTAGTCGAGAGCTAGGTGCTTCATCTTGGAATGGAACTTGGGATTAGCAGCGACATAAGTAGCTCCCAAGTTGTCACAATAGACTGGCAGTGGGCTTGAAGTTGTAATAACGGCCGGTTCACGAAGTAAATTTTGAAGCCAAAGTACTTCGGCTGTGGTGGCAGCCATTGCACGCTACTCAGCCTCAGTAGAAGATCTGGCTATTGTGCGTTGTTTGCGAGAACTCCATGAAATGGGGTTGCCAAGGTACACAACAAAGCCGTAGTGGAGATGTAGTTATCGGCGTCTCACTGCCCAGTCGGCTTATCCGTGAATGCATGTAAAGTCGCGGGAGTTGCGATGAAGTAGCTGCCGCGAGAACTAGTGCCAACTAAGTAGCGAAGGACTCGTTTCAATGCCTTCAAGTGGAGATCGTAGGAGCTTGAAGGAACTGAGAGAGTCTCGTTAACCGCAAATGAAAGATCAAACCGTGTATGAGCTAAGTGCGTAGAGAACCAACAATTGCTCGATATTCCGAGGGATCATGAAGAGGGGATCCAGACTGAGTCGTGAGAGGAGGATGCGGCACCACGGGTGGGAACCGGATTGGCATCAATCATGTTGGTCCGTGTGAGTAAATCGACGATGTACTTGTGTTGACTCGAAATATACCGTGGGAGTGAGGAATGACTTCAATACCAAGAAAATATGACAAGGAGCCAAGGTCTTTGAGAGAAAACGTGACGCAAAAGAGGAGATGAAGTTGTCAACAAGGGTGGAGTTAGAGCTGTGATAACAATATCATCCACATATACCGGTAGAAAGATCTTTGTCTTGTGAGTGTCGCGGAGTAAACAGAGATGAGTCCGAAATGCAATTCGAAAACCAACAGAGAGGAGGTAGGTCGGAGTTCAATGTACCATGCGCGAGGAGCTTGCTTTAAGCCGTAGATGGCTTGTCGAAGCTTGCGAGATGTGAGTGGGATGAGTGGGTGACAAAGCCGGGTGGTTGAGCCATGAATACATCGTCCGTAAGAGAACCTTGAAGAAAAGCATTGTTGATGTCGACTTGCCAGAAGTGGCCGGTTATTTGTGATAGCGATGATAGAACAGTGCGAATGGTGGCGGGCTTCACAACTGGACTGAATGTCTCTGAATAGTCAAGACCTGGGCGCTGATGAAACCCTTTAGCAACCAGTCGAGCTTTGTGGCGATCGATGAAGCCATCAGGTTTGTATTTAGTGCGGAAGATCCATTTGCACCCTACCAGGTTGTGAGATGGGTCTGGTGGTACAAGATCCCAAGTGTGAATACGGGTGAGTGCATCGTACTCATTTTGCATAGCTGTACGCCAGGCGGGAATTTTAAGGGCTTGAGCAACAGTGGTGGGGTCAGTGGTGGATTGGTTAAGGGAGACATGAAGGTTGAGCTTGTGGATGGGTTTGGTAATGTTGTTCTGAAGCCGGGTGATGGGTCTGTGTGTTGGTGGGGGTTCGGGAGTGGTATTGGTCACTGCAGGTGTATTGGATGGGTGAGAGATGAGGCGGCCGCATGGTGGGGTTGAGGCGCACGCCTGAGTGGCAGGAACTTCAGGCGAATCAGTGTGGGGTTGAGGCGGGCGCATGGGGTTGGGCGATGCGGGCGCCTGAGAGGCCGTAGGAGTGGCGAGTGTGAGTGGGTTGAGGCGCACGCCCAGGGGTTTAAGGGGCGGGCGCCTCACCGGTTCAGTCTTTGGGTCATCTGTTGGGGTTTGAAGGAGAACAGGAAGGGATGATGAGCACCATTCTGTGATGGTAGAGGACTGGTGGGTGGTTGAGGTGGTATTGGAAAAGGGAAAAACAGATTCCACGAATTTAACATGTCGAGAAACGAAGATTTTGTGAGTTTTGGGATCAAGGCAATAGTAAGCACTCTGAGTCGGGGAGTAACCAACAAACACACAGGGAGAGGAACGAGGTTCAAGTTTGTGTTTGGTGTAGGGACGAAGCCACGGGTAGCACAGGCAACCAAAGCAGCGGATTTTTGGTAGTTAGGGGGATGGCCGAGGAGGAGAAGGTGGGGTGATTTCATGTTGAGGGTGGGTGTAGGCATGCGGTTGATGAGATAGCTAGCAGTGACAAAGGCGAGGGGCCAGTAGGTGAGGGACATGTGAGAATGAGTAAGCATCGAGAGGCCAGTTTCAGCAATGTGCCGATGCCGTCTCTCCGAGTACCCATTGTGTTCTGGTGTGTGAGGAGGGGAGGTAAGATGGGTTATGCCGTGGGACACAAGGAGAGAGTGAAGCCCAATGTATTCACCACCATTGTCACTGAAAATGGTGATGATGGAGCGATTGAAGTATTTTTCAACCCGAGATTTGAATTCAGAAAAGACGGAGGTGGCATCATTTTTGTGTTTTAGAGGGTAAAGCCATATATATTTTGAGAAATGATCAACGAAGATGATGTAATATTTAAAACCATCATATGAGGTAACAGGGGATGACCACACATCACTGTATAAGACATCAAGAGGACCACTAGAATGAATAGAATTTTCATAGAATGGTAGTTTATGGCTTTTATTGCAGTCACATGAATTACAATGAAAGCTAGAACAACTAGGAATTTGTAAATTGAAACTACTACTAAGATGACGCAAAATAGATTGAGACGGATGGCCTAAGCGATGATGCCACGTTGAAGCGGCAAATAAGTAGATATAGAATGAGCGGCGGGAGAGGGAGGCGTCCATTCATAGATGCCGAGCTAGAAGCGCCTTCCAGAAGGGTGGCTCCCGTTCGAAGATCCTTCACAAGAAAGGAAGATGATGAGAAGGTGACAGTACAATTATTATCAAGACAGAATTTTGAGATAGACAAAATATTACGGGACACAGAGGGAGCACAGAGAACATGATTAAGAGAAAATTTAGAAGTAGGTGTAAGAAGAGAGGTGGAACCAGTGTGAGTGATGGGGAGACCGGAACCATCACCAATAAGAAGCTCATCAGTCCCATCATATGGAGAGTGAAGGGCTAGGTTGTTGAGGTCGTTGGTTACATGGTGAGTGGCTCCACTATCAAAGAGCCAAGGTTTTGGTTGGTGGGTGGAGGTGGCGGTGTGAGAACTGGGTCGGTGGGGTGAGCAGACGGGTGTTGGTGTTGGGTCGGTTGGGAGGGGAGGAATTGGGCATTAGGGTAGACTTGGCGAAAGGTGTGACATTGGGACAAAAAGTGACCTTCACGTCGGCACCATTGGCGGCCCGGCCTTTGTAGGGTTGAGGGAGGAGTTGGTGCGAGGGTTGAAGTTGGGAGAGGAGTTTGTTTGGTTGTTGGATGATCGTGGTTGGTTTTTGGTGGTATAGTTGACGACTGCAGGAAAGGTAGATGAGATTTTGGGTTTATTTTTGAGGGTTAATTCACGGTTGATTAGCTTTTCATGAAGCTCATCAAACGTGATAGGGTTTTCACGGTTCTGAACGGCAGAGATAACATTGTCATAGTCGGGGTCATTGATTTGGTCGAGGATTTTGTCTATAAGGTCATCGGGAGTCGATAGGGCGGCTAGGGAGGTTAATTGGGCGGCGCGAGGTTTGGATATCTTGCATGTATTCGGTGATGGATCGGGTGCCCTTCGTGATATTGCGAAGGTGGTCTTTGATTTGTTTAATGTGGCCTTTGGAGGGATTGGCAAAAGTTTTGGCTAGGGTGTTCAATGCGGCTAGGGTAGTGGGACAGAGGGATATAAGAGGAACCAGTGATGGGGATAGGGATCCAGCTAGAGCGCCTAGGAGTAGTTTATCTTGGCGATACCAGGTTTTATAGGAGGGTTGGGCACGAAGTGGCGGTGGGGGAGCGCGAGGTGGGTCATTGGTAATGACAGTGGGTGCGGCAATGGTGGTGGTGGTGGGAGTGATGGTTTCAGGAGGTATTGTGTGGTTGTTGTCAATGAATTGTTGAAGGTCCAAGCCTATGAGGGTGGCTTCGATCTGAAGTTTCCACGCTATGTAATTTGTGTTGGTGAGTTTGAGAACATGGGTGAGGGAGACGGCAATGAGGGGTTGTGTTGGCTCGGCTAGGTTGGGAATGAGGGTGAGATCGGTGGTGGCCATGGTGGATGGCGGCGGCAGCTAGAGATTTAGGGTTTAGATCGTTAGCTCTGATACCATGATAGACAGAGAAACTTGCAGAGGAAAATTGTATCTTTTATTGACAGTGAAAGCATGTATTTATACAATTACAAGAGTCCTATTCTAGGAATGAGATTACAATGAATATACAAAATAATTATCTAAATATTGTGTATGATAAACATGGAAGGAGTTATATTCTAAGTAGAAGTCTGATCTGATGTATCTTGGCTGTTGATAGAAATATCTGGTGGATCATCTTTAGTGTTATCATATACTCCCTTTGTCTCGATTTAAGGTTTTTAGTTGTTTATCATGTTTATCAATTGTTTATCAGTTGTTTATCATATTTATCATGTTTATCAGTTGTTTATCATTTGTTTATCAGTTGTTTATCATGTTTATTATTTGTTTATCAGTTATTTATCAGTTGTTTATCATGTTTATCAGTTGTTTATCAGTTGTTTATCATGTTTATCAGTTGTTTATCAGTTGTTTATCATATTTATCGGTTGTTTATCAGTTGTTTATCAGTTATTTATCATGTTTATCAGAATGAAGGTTAGTAGATCTGAATTTCTCTCGTTAGGGGTTTTAATTTGATTCAGTTTGGTCATTACTCATTGGAATGTGAGAATTGGATGAAATTAGAGAGTCAATTAGTAATGCATGCACCTTGAATCAGTAAAATTTAAGTTGTTAGTGCTGAAGATTAAGCATTTCGAATTAAAGCTTTGTTGAAGTAGTTTGTGATCATGCAAAATATTCCTCGAACTGAAGAATGATTGTTTTACATTTTATGTTTATTTATGTTCTTTTTCTTTTTCTTTTTCTTTTTTTTAAGAAAATAGTGCTTTCAATTTACAAAAGTAGTTTTTTGTAATTTTTATAGAAGTTTTTTGTAATTTCCATCTTGTGTGTATTTTTTTGTAATTTTCATCTTTTAAAATGAGTTTTTTGTAAATGCCTCAATATTTATTTCTCTTTACTCCAACTTACCTAAAATATTTATCATTTTATTTTTTTAAATAATGTATTAGTAATAATATTTCTAAAATTACCCATACAATTATTAAAAATAATTACCCATACAATTATAAATTCATAATTTACTTGACAACAAAATGAAAATAAAATAGATAAAATAAAATCAAAAATAGATTATAAAAGTTACAAATACAACACTTGAATTTTAAATTACGCATACATAATATGCAAATTACATATTCAATTATTAGTGGCAAATTTCTCCCATATGTGCTCAATCAAATCATTCTGAAGAGCGCTATGAGCCTCTCTTTTGCGAAGTTGATCTCTATTAACCGTATAAGTCGACAAACTTGCAATGCGTGCAGTAGAGTATTGAGGAAGTTCGGCCTCTCCTTCTGAAGGTACATCCATCAAAAATTATGTGCGATCATAATAGTTTTGGTATGTGTCTCGTTCATCTTCTACAATCATATTATGCATGATGATACATGCCAACATATTTTTCCCATCAAAACCTTGTCCCAAACAAGACATAGACGTCGAATAAATACGAAGCGAGCTTGTAGAACTCCAAAGGGTTGCTCTACATCTTTTCTAACAACCTCTTGGTATTGAGCGAACAACTTATGCTTTAGAATCATAGGACTTCTAATTGACTTGACAAATGCAGCCCAAGAAGGATAGATGCCATCAGTGAGATAATATTCCCTATTATTTTGGCGACCATTTCACGATGTAACTGACCTTTGGTGCTCGACCTTCTAAAATATCACTAAAAACTGGAGATCGATGGAGAACATTAATATCATTGCATGAGCCTGGTGTTCCAAAGAATGCATGTCATATCCATAAATCATATGATGCAACAGCTTCCAAAATGATTGTTGGCTTTCCACTTCTCCCTGCATATTGCCCAACGCGAAATGGATGATATCATCTCTCGTTACCGTTGCACTCATTCGTAAGTATTCATCAACAACATCTACATATATCCCATAAGCCAACACCCTCATGGCTCCAGTACATTTTTGCAATGGTGAAAGAGATATTCTACCTGTGCAATCATTTCCCTCTTGAAAATATGTATCGTTGATAGTAACATCATCCATTATACTAAGAAAAAACGATTTCTGCATGCGAAATCTACGTCGGAAGAGCTCCAGAGAATACGTTGGATTACTGACAAAATAGTCTTTCATCAAACGTTCCTCACCAATCTGGCGTTCCCTATCAATACACCTTCTTTTTTACTGTAGAATTTTGAGCTCCTACAATCAAATTAGTATTGTTTAGAAGCATATCCTCGATGATGCTATCAATTTGATGATTTTTTTCATGAAATCGTTCTTCCCATTCATCAAGAGTGTTGGAATAAGAAACATCAGAACTTGAGTCTGATTCTACTGAAGAGTGAGAGTTGACAGACATTTTTATGAAGTGAAATGGTAAAATGTGGTAAATAGAAGTACTACTATGGAAAAATATTGAGGATTTTGAGTGAGCTTATTTTGCAGGTTTGAGACATATGTATGGGGGTTTGCAGCGATCTTTTCTTAGTGTGTGTGCATTATTTGCAAAGAGAAAGAATCCAATGCATGTGATGTTTTTATGTTTGCATATGTGTGGGCAGTGTTTGCAGAGAGAAACACAATGACATGTGATAGAAAGAATCCAATGCATGTGATATTTTTATGTTTGCGTGTGTGTGTGTGCAGTGTTTGCAAAGAGAAAGACAATGACATGTGATTGGGATCGTTACGGATCCAATGTTTGAAAATGATAATAGTTGCATGTGATATTTTCAATAAATGAATAGTATTTGCAGAGAGAAAGATAATGACATAAACATCTCACGACTACATTAATTTTATTTGAGGAAAACACATCTCACATAACACATAATTTAAGTTTGCCTAAACACAATGGCAATTTAAACATTAATTCAAGTTTACCCAAACACAAGGACAATTAGTCGGCGTTTCATTTCTTCGTCTTCTAGAGATAGATTATCTTTCGCTGGTAATGTGTTCAACATTCTTTTTTCCATCTTCAAGGAATTCATTGTAGCTTTTGGCGCTCCAATTCGGGTTTCTCAGCAATTAAAGAATATTCATTGAATTTGGTGAGTCTCAATGCACGAAGTTCTGCAGCCACTTCAGATTAAATTCAGATTCAAATTGTGTTGCCTTACCTTTTGCTTTCTTTTTTGACTTATCTCTACCAATTGGACGAGAAATAGTCGAACCTTCAGCAGTTGGAGTTTCTTGATCATCTTCAGAAGGCCTTGATCTTTTTGTGGTGCCACTACTTTCTTGATCATCGTTCACATCATCTTCAAGACGAGACCGTCTTGCATCATGATGAAACGTTACAGCCCACCTTGAATATTTACTCATAACATCATTGTAAACAATCAAGTCTTGAAATTTTCCACCACCCGCTTCATAAATTGTATGAGCTTCCATTTCAACGCCTTTCTGGCTCATTCCACTTCTTTTCCTACGATTTGCTTCTTCCAGAGCAGCAACCCACTTGCCTACATTTTCATTAAGTCGTTTAAAATGACCTTTTATTGATTTGATATTTCTTGGGTTGAGCTTGTCTGGATTTTCTGCTTGAGTTTCGTGATACAATTTGTGCACACGTGACCACATCGCAACCTTTTTTTGGTTTTTTCCGCATACACTATCTTCGCTAACAAACATATAAGCTGACATAAGAGCTACATCTTCTTTCACATACCAACTTACATTATTTGCTCTTTTCTGATTTTGATTTGGGTGTTGAACATTCCCAAACAAATTGCGAGAGACATTTTCTCTGGTGGGAAGTTCTTCAGAGGTAGGATTTTGAGTGAGGTTTGGAGAAAATTGAGAACTTTGATAATATTGAGAATTTTGTTCACCTTCTGAGTTTGGAAATTTTTGTGTATAAGATCCAAAGTTTGGAAAATTTTCGGAACCCTGATAATAGTTGGGGTGATTTGGATCCCTCACTTAAAATGAAGAAATAGAAGTGAGATAGATAATATGTAAAGAAAAAGAGAGTTGTAGGTTGTTTGTAAAATGTATCAATATTAGGCTCTATTTATAGATAATTTTTTTTATGAATTTTGATATATTTTTTATTTTATATAATTATATAAAATATACTAGTTTTAAATATATATTTATATAAATACATGCCACCCAATCATTGAGTGACATGTGTACAAATTTTGGTGACCCAACTTGTGGTTGGCTGGCCGCCCAGGTTGAAGAATTTCTATGATTTTTTTATTATTATTTTCATGAAATTGCTTTGTCATATTCTACGACCCAAAAGGAAGGTCACTGATGACTCTAGTCTTAGACCATCCAATTGGAAAGTAATTTCCTTTAGGCCTCGTTTGACACTTGGGAATGAGTATTTGATTCATATATACTCCCTCCGTCCCATTAATAACTTCACTTTTTGCCAAAATGGGTGTCCCATTTAAAGCTTCACATTTCCTAAAATGGCAAAGAATATTTACTATTCCACCACTCATTCTCTCTCCTATTTTACTATTACACTCACAACATTTTTTTAATTTACTATTTTCTCCACTCATTCTCTCTCCTATTTAATACTAGTATATGCACGTGTCCAAGGACACGGGTTTTTTTTTTTTTTTTAAATTTTAATTTATTTTTAAGGCAAAATGGGAAAGGGACAAATGTATGAGGGCAAAATGGAAAACTCACCACTTGGCACTATTCATAGTACTGTAGCAGCAGACCACTCTAATTTATACTATAGAGTACACTCACAACATTTTCTCCACTCACCAATTTTCTTAATTTGCTGCCCACCCCAAAAGGGTGAAGCAATTACCGAGACGGAGGGAGTATATGAAATTCGGGAATGGTGAAAATTAAATATTCTCATTCCCATATTTGGTACGTGTTTATGTCAAAATTAAGGAATGGGTATTAAATTAACATTTCTATGTTTGTTTCACATGTGTATCTATTCGGTATTATTTTTTATTTTTTTCTATTTAGCAATATGGTTATCAAAAACCCTCGCCGTATCGTGGGTTTCAAATTACCGTGATTTATGGGTATTTGATACCTATAGGAATCAAATACTCATTCCCTTATCCTCTTAAAACAATTGCCAATCAATGTTAAGTGTTTTCTTGAAATCAAATACCTATTCCCACCCCTAGATATCCGCCTACCAAACGTGGCCTTAGGGGCATCTTCCAATATGCATGGAGTTAAGTCATATGTATCACAATGTATTAAATTAGGCCAAAGGACCCCAAAGCCCCAATAGGGGAGATTCAATCTCATTTTAAAAAAATGACCTTTTATTATTTCCTCACACACTACTTCACTGTTAAAAAGACAAAAATACTCTTATTATTTTGTACGTGTGACGCGTCATTCATCAGGAGACTGAACTCAATTTCAAAACTGAAAACTACATTTTAGTCACTATAATTTTTAATATTATATATTGGTCACTTGACTTTCTTACATTTCAGATCAATCATTGGACTCAAAATAGTTTCAGTCTGGTCACTCCAGTCTCAAAAATTACAAATTAATTACTAAATTTTTCAGATCATCAAAACAGTGTTTAGCCTTTCCAAAAAAAAATTCATTTTTTTATATTTTTCACATTATAAGACTACTTTGTCTCTTATAATTGACTTATAAAACAAATTTTTCCAAAAAAAATCAAAATTTTTAATAATAACAAATTACTCTCATAATTTACACATTCACAGCTCTTATAAGTGAATTTAAGACGACTTTTAATTAACTTATAAAAGTAATTTTTTAACCAAAAAAATCAAATATTTCAATAATAACAACGAATTAATCTCATAATTTACACATTTACAGCTCTTATAATTGAATTATAAGAATACTTTGTCTCTTATAATTGACTTATAAAACAAATATTTCAACAACAAAAAATCAAAGTTTTCAATTATAACAACGACTACTGTCATAATATACACATTTACAACTTTTATAAGTGAATTATAAGACTACTTTGTCTCTTATAATTGACTTATAAGACAAATTTTTTCAAAAAAAAAATCAAAAATTCCAATAATAACAACAAATTAATCTAATAATTTACACATTTTACAACTTTTATAAGTGAATTATATAAAACTACTTTTAATTGACTTATAAAATAAAATTTTCAACCAAAAAAATCAAAAATTTCAATAATAACAACGAATTACACTCATAATGTACATATTTACAACTCTTATAAGTGAATTATAAGAATACTTTGTCTCTTATAAGACAAATTTTTCAACAAAAAAATCAAAAATTTCAATAACAATAAATTAATCTCATAATTTACACATTTTACAACTCTTATAAGTGAATTATAAGACTACTTTTAATTGACTCATAAGACAAATTTTTCAACAAAAAAAAATCAAAATTTTCAATAATAACAACGAATTACTGTCATAATTTACACATTTACAACTCTTATAAGTGAATTATAAGACTACTTTGTATCTTATAATTGACTTATAAGACAAAATTTTTAATCAAAAATTTCATTAATAACAACGAATTACTCTCATAATTTACACATTTATAAATCTTATAAGTGAATTATAAAACTAATTTGTCTCTTATAATTTACTCATAAGACAAATTTTTCAACAAAAAAATTAAAAAAAAAACAATAATAACAACAAATTAATTTTATAATTTACACATTTTACAACTCTTATAAGTGAATTATAAGACTACTTTCTCTTATAATTGACTTATAAGACAATTTTTTTTCCCAAAATCCGGGTCTAAAATTTCCTCAACCTTGCCTCTTATAACTATTTTGTTTCTTATAATTGACTTATAAGACAAATTTTTTCCAACAAAAAAAAAATCAATTATTAAAATGAATTAATCTCATAATGTACACATTACAACTTTTATAGCTTAATTATAAAACCAATTAACCTCTTATAATTGACATTACAACTCTTATAACTAGTGAATTAACAAGCATGTAAGTTATGGTGTTGCCGGCCTACATTGCTCGCTATGTTCATGCAATGGCTGCAACATTACACAAATTAGTATCATATATGCCTAAAACTGATGTAGAATGAGGCTAGAGATTAGGACCGAACAAGAATGAAACAAGATTCGACAAAGAAAGCTTCAAGCTTTTCTTATTAATTCATCAATAATCAAAAACTAAGTTGTTTAAAACTCCAAAACAAGTTTAAATACTCCTAAGCAAACCCTAAAAATGTCTTGACATGGAAAGGACAAAAATACCCTACTTAAATGTTTTTAAAAACAGCAGCAATAAAACATCAGCAATCTTCCCGTCATTGAGGCGCACACCTGGCTTCTTCTGAGGCGCCAACCTCGCTTCCAGTGAGTCCTGGCCGAGAGTGAGGCAGCCGCCTGGCAGGTGGTGAGGCGCCAGCCTCGCGTTCAGTCTTGCCTTGGTCGATCCCCTCCAGGTGAGGCGCCCGCCTGGCCAACATTGAGGCTGCCGCCTGGGTCACAACTTGTTGTTCAACATCAGTCAGCCTGTTGTTCAGCACTGCATCATTCACCCCCCTTGAAAAAGACTCGACCACGAGTCGATACCAACAAGACGCTTCAACAGAAACCTCATCTTGCACAAGTGAAGCCAAAGTAATCCTCCCGCCTGAAAAACAATTCTCTTTCGATGTGTACTAACTAGCTGCTTGGACCTACTGTTTCGCTCTGATGTGACATCAACACTAGACCAGCTGAGGAGTTGATGACTAATGGGAACAGAAGCCTTACCAGAGTCAAGTTTCTGTCGAAAGTGTGTAGGGTACAACGTAATAGTCACTCCATCTTTCGTAAAGGTATAAGTGTTCTTGTAGCCATCATGCTTAACCCTCCGATCAAACAACCACGGACGACCAAGCAATAAGTGACACGCAACCATTGGCACTACATCACACCATACATCATCCGAGTAACGTTTGCCCATGGAAAATTGCACTAAACACCGCATGTTTACCTTCAATGCACTCCCCTCGTTCAACCAAGACAACTTGTACGGTTGGGGAGGTTCTTCCGTCTTTAAGCTTAATTTCTCAACCATCTCATTAGAAACGATATTTTCACAGCTACCACCATCAATGATTACTTTGCACACTTTCCCCTTGGCAGTGCACTTAGTTCGAAAAATATTATGACGAAGCCACTCCTCGTCTTCCACATCAGTCAGATTCAACACTCGTTGAATCACCAATGCCACTCCTTGATCTGCATATACCTCCTCAGTGTCACCATCTGAATCTTCTGGTGCCTCATCATAAACCGGTGGACCATCCTCAACCAGAGCAACAAGATGTCGATTGGGACACTCTGCCCTTAAATGACCAATCCCATGACATTTGAAGCATCAGACTGACTTGTTACCCCTTAAAGCTTCCTGAACCGCACCAGATTTTTCTGCCACTAGTGTTACTGGAACTGTTGGTGTAACCCCCTCAATCTTGCTAGGACTTCCACTACTATGATTACCAGAAAAAATCTTGTGTTGCCAAATATTCACACTCTTCTTTCGCTGCAACTGCTTTTCAACCTTCAAAGCAAGCCTACAAACATCATCATAAGTCCAGTATTGCTGTAGGTGGACCACATCTGAAATATCAGTACGCAATCCCCCAAGAAAACGGGCTACTGTTTGCTCGTCCTCTTCTGCAACATCACACTGCATCCACAATCGGTCGAACTCATTGATAAACTCCTCTACATACATATCCCCCTGCCTCAAACTATGATAAGCAATAAAAGAATCCAGTCTATAGTGTTTCGAAAGAAATTTTTGCCTTAACAATTTATTCATCTTATCCCAAGATTGAACCTTGGATTTACCCTCTCTAACCCTTTGTTTCGTAACATGTTCCCACCAAATCGAAGCATGTTTCTTCAATTTGATTGCTACCATTTTCACCTTAGTAGCATCTTTCATAGGTTTTAAATCAAAAATATGTTCAACAGTATTTAACCAATCAATGAACTCGTCAGGATGAGTCTTACCTTCAAATTCCAGAATTTCGATCTTGACATCGATATTCTTCAAAGAGTCTTCCTCATACCTATACTAATGTCCACGATTTCTGGCAAAGGGATTAACTCCCTCGTGATACTCCTCACCCTCAGAAAAATTATCCGAAGAGAACCCATAATCGGCTGTGTCCCCCTACGATTTCTGCGATTCTGAACTTGGAGTTGAAGTACCTGAACCTGTCTTCTCAGATCGTCTATCTAGATATCGTGTAGATCACGCTCGCGGTGATAATCGTCTTCCGGAGGATACGCTGTACGGCCCCTTCCACAACCACCTCTTCCGCCATGAACTCCACGCCTTCGTTCGACCATCAATTCGTCCAGACAACTGATATCAAATGATGTATAATGAGGCTAGAGATTAGGACCGAACAAGAATGAAACAGATTCGACAAAGAAAGCTTCAAGCTTTTCTTATTAATTCATCAATAATAAAAAAATAAGTTGTTTAAAACTCCAAAACAAGTTTAAATACTCCTAAGCAAACCCTAAAAACGTCTTGACATGGAAAGGACAAAAATACCCTACTTAAATGTTTTTAAAAACAACAACAATAAAACATCAGCAATCTTCCCGTCATTGAGGCGCACGCCTGGCTTCTTCTGAGGCGCCAACCTCGCTTCCAGTGAGTCCTAGCCGATAGTGAGGCGGCCGCTTGGCAGGTGGTGAGGCGCCAGCCTCGCGTTCAGTCTTGCCTTGGTCGATCCCCTCCAGGTGAGGCGCCCGCCTGGCCAACATTGAGGCTGTCGCCTGGGTCACAGCTTGATGTTCAGCATCAGTCAGCCTGTTGTTCAGCACTGCATCAAAAACAATCAAGAAAAGATAATGAACTATGTAAATATTACCCAAAGCAGTACCAATACACCAAATATAGCATAAAAACAACCATTGAGATTTCATTTTCTCTACAGGAAATCAATTATTAATTTAAAAGATGCAGCCAAAACATTAAAAAGATATTATTCTCTCCGTTCCAAAATGAATGTCTAAAAAATTTGAATAGAGAGAGAAAGTGTACAGACTGAAATTATACAAAAAAAATTATACTTTAGAGAGAGATATAGATGGATGAGGAAATGGAGCAAAATGTGGTGTTTTACGTTTACGGCGGTGGAAATTGATTTGGAATACGAGTTTGAAGGATCTCGGTACTTTGATTTTTTTAGGGAGGAGATGACGGCTGATGCTTGAAGCGGAGCTGTAATATGACCATGTTGTTGAGATGATGAAGGGGCTCGCCAGAGAGATGATGTCGGAGTAGATCAAGGGGTTGAAGATGATGTCGGAGTAGATCGAGGGGCTCACCGGAGAAATGATGTCGGAGAAGATGAGGGGATCGCCAGAGAAGAGAAGATGAAGGGGCTCTCCGTCATCGGAGATCGTCGTCACCGGGCGGAGATGGTTGGGAGAGAGACGAAGGGAAGAGGGAAAAGTTTGAGTATGTGTGTGTGTGTGATTTTTAGACAGAGAGAGAGAGAGATATGTGATAAATGAAGTTGATGAAAGGGAGAAGAGTGGGAGCTTAGGGGTGTCTGAGAAATTTGAATTTGGGGATAACTCTTTTTTTGAGATTGATTTACAAAAAAGTTTTCTTTAAAAGGAAAAAAATTTGGACAGGGGGACTATAGGGGAAATTTTCCATCAAATTATCGTCTCCAACGGTAGGTATCAAATTAATAATTTAATTTTTTTCTTGAAATTTTTTCACATTTAATATTTTTTAATATTTAAATATAATGGGATTCAATGATAACTGAATACTATTTGTATTAAAAATAAAGTAAAATAAAATATGTATACTAAATAAATAAAAGTTATTTTCTTTTCCATTGAAAAATTAGTAATTATATTTTGTGTTTTATAAATATACAAAAAATAAAACAAAATAAAATATAAATGTTAAATAAATAATTACATGATATAAAAAGATACTATTTGGTAAAGTGAAGGAGTTAAGCAAGATACCAAATTTGGTACCTTCGCTTACTCTTTATCAAAATTTGATACCTATAATGTTTAGCATTAGAGATGGTAACCCTTTTTTTGATTTTGATACCCACCATTGAAATTGTTCTAATAAAAACCCCAACAAATTTGCTAAATTATTTGGTAAAGTGAAGGATTTAAGCAAGACAACCAAATTTGGTACCTTCACTAAGTCTTTATCAAAATTTGGTACCTATAATATTTTATGTTCAAAAAAAATTTTTTTTTTTTAGATATTTAAGTGTAGTTCATTAAAACTTGCAATTAACCCCATTACAAAAGGAGCAAAATGAATTTTTGCACAAAATTATAAGTGTCGTGAGTATAAAAAGTGAGGTATAAGAAAGAAAGTGGGGTTGGAAATAATAAATAGATAAATAAGGGGAGTATAACAAGTGGGTAAATGAATAAACAAGTAGTATTAAAAATTTTTCTTTTGGGGCTTGTACATTTTGTTACGGAACATCAAAATAATGTTTTTGTGCCTTTTGTAACGGGCGGAGAGATAAATTATTTTTTTCCTTTTTACTTGGTGAAAAATATTTTCGCTTAAAAACAAAATCTGGCTCAAACATCAATTATTAATCCTCTATTAGGATAGATTGAGTACATAAGTTTGTCCGAATGAACAAAGCCCAAAGAAAATTCTTACTCCCTCCGTCAAGTATCACACTTAAATTGCCATTCTTTTGCTAAAAATGTACTCCTATCTTTTTTTTCATAGTACAATGATTTTATAATTATAAAATTGAATTAATACTATTTTCTTATTTACAAACGAAACCCTTATTTTGATCAAATCAAACTCAAAAATACAACGCTTATCTGACACTTATAAAGGAACGGACACGGAGATACTCCTTCCATTCTATTCCATGGTTTACACTTTTTTTAAATCACGCAAATTAAGGAAATAGGTGGGAAGAAAAAATGTTGTGAATGTAAAAGTAAAATAGGAGAGAGAATGAGTGGAGAAAATAGTGGGTGAAATGGTAAAGATTCTTTGCCATTTTAGGAAAGGTGAAGCTTTTAACGAGATATCCATTTTGACAAAAAGTGAAGCTTGAAATGGGACGGAGGGAGTATTTCGTTCCGGTAAGTAACCATGTCTATTTTTCAGAGAATTTGTTGCAAGAAAGAAATCAACTTTAACAGTCCACGTCGGCACCAGATCAAGCAACTTATAACAACAAATGGAAGAAATAAACTAGAGTTGACAACATGTTACATTGCTGCCACAAATTACTCAGCTAATCTGTTCAAGTAAGGTTTAAGTTTCTAATGGAAGTTGCAAACGAATGTATTATGACGACCAGAGCTGAGAAATAGATTTTCCGTTCTGACAAGTTACTACACAATCAAGTACAATCTGCCTCAGTTGTTTCTCAATATCTTCCATAGGACGGCATGCATCTACAATCTGCCATCAATCCAAATGATAGTCAGTGCCAACGATATAGCCCGTGTCTGCCATGTTACCGTCATAATATATACTCCCTCCGTCCCAACATAATATGCACTTTTTTGATTGGTGCGGGAATTAAGGAGAAAAGTGAAAAAGATAATGTGTTGCGAGTGTAGATGGTTGGGTAGGAGAGAGAAAGTGGAGTAAGTGGGTAATGGTTGTGAGTAGATAGAAGTGGGTCCCATTTTCATTTTGGAAAAGTGCAGATTATTGTGAGACGTCCAAAAGGGGTCTTTTTGCAGATTATCGTGGGACGAGGGGAGTACTCCCTCCGTCCCAAAGTTCTCAATAAAAAAATGCCATGGGGATTAAAGAAAAGTGTTTGAATATTGGTAGTAGAGTAGTTGGTGTGGGTATGAAAAATGGGGTAGGGAATAATAAGTAAATAGTACCCAATTGGTTATGGCCAAGGTTCTAAATTTTGTTCAACCAAACTAGCTTTCCAGACACACAACCCTCCCCCCTCCTTAAGTAGAGAGTAAATAAAAAAAATGCAACAGCATTATCATACCTGCCATGATGAATCACACAACATCTTGTATAATTGGGCAACTTTCTTTTGAAACTCTAGCTGCTCGTATCTCTCACCTCCATAACCTCCCCTTTCAGCAGCTTTCTATTACACATAACAATAGCATCCACATCCCCAATGAGTAAAGTTGTTACAAAGTGAAAATACAGAAGAAAATGGAAGCTATAAAATGCTTTACTTCACTAGCTCACTCATACTAAGCCTCAATCCAGATGGAAAGAGATTTCTTATCCATGAACATGCTTGGATTAGGACTGGAAAACCTTGATCTCATTTATGCATATTCGAGAAATATATCATCCTGACAAAAATAAATACCTCTGGTGGTATGTCAAGGTATAAGACCACATCAGGTGCTAGCAATCCCATCTCTGGAGCCTGTACAAAACAACTTCATTTTCCACAAGTTTGATGAAAATAAAACCAACTCTCGCAAATCATCAAATATGCTTATCACCTTACACCATTCAATGTCAAGCCCTTTGGCAGATGAGAAAGCCACTCCTGAATAAGAATAACGGTCAACTATGAGGGTCGTTCCACTCCTCAGCTTAGCCTCCATTAATGACCTGCAAACATGTTCTCTAAGAATTTAATACAAAAATACTAGTCTACTACTTCACTCAAGTGCTTAACAATATATTCCAAGCCATTATTAACTAAAGTAACTGATCACATGAGGTAGGGACGGACTTTCAAAGTTATTGGTACTTCCTTCCAAAGGTTTACTCCATCCTTTCTTTGGAAACAAGAACAAACCTACGTACACCATACAATGTTTTTTTTTTTTATATTGGTACCATTAACCTATGATGCTCGGACTCGGTTATGAGTGTCTGACACTGGTACGGATCCGATCGTCCTCCAAAATTTTAAGATTTTACACCAAATGTAGTGTAAAATAGCGATACCCATACCCAGACACACGCCCATGTCATGTGTACACTGGTACTTTGGCAAAATTGAAGAGCCTGACTTCAAAACAACTAACTAGAACAGCAGGAACGGGAAAGCATAAAATACCAAAATCCTGACTTGTTTTCTCAGTTTGGCTTTTACAGGAATTACAGGAACCAATTCAAGCAGTTATTTAGCCCATACATTGACAGCAGATTTACCAAAATGGCATTAACATGAAAAACTAGAAGGATGGTGATCAGAAGATCATGGTTAAGCTGATCTAACCTACTCATCTCCATGAAAAAGAAGCAAAGCTTTATGAACACAAATAAACGTTGGTAGAATCTTTGATGTGTTTTAAAGAAAAATATGCAACTGGACCATCACCAAATCTACCTCCAGGCCCCTCTCATACCAGAACGGAACAATCAGCATATATATCTATAGTATAAATCACACCATGCCACCTCATCCCATGAACAGTACAATGAATAGTGCCAAATGCCAAATTTCCCATTTTGCCCTCACTAATTTGTCCCTTTCCCATTTTGCCCTTTAATTTAAAAAAAAAAAAAAACACGTGTCCTCGGACACGGGCTTTTACTGTATATATACTCCCTCCGTCCCACCGATCTTAAGAAAAGTTTCTATTTTGGGCGTCCCGCTAATCTTAAGAAATCCTAAAATAGAAAGTTTTTATTATTTTTATACTTTTTCTACCCCACTCATTCTCTCTCCTACTTTACTTTTACACTCACAACATTCTCTCTCCTAACTATTCATCCCACTCATTCTCTCTCCTATTTAATTTTTCACACTCACAACACTTCTTCCACTCATTCTCTCTCCTAATACTATAATAATATTCCTTAATTCCCGTGCCATTTTACTTTTTCTAAAGATCACTGGGACGGAGGGAGTATATGTTAAGGTGCTCGAACTCTTTAATTTCTCTGCCGGACCCTTCTTGAAAAGACTTAAATACAAACGTCCAACACGGTTACGGTGGGGTAGTCCGAGCATCAAAGTATATATACATATATATATACATATGCACTTATATATAAGAAACAAACCTTTTCTCCCAGCGATTCGCACTAAAGAGTAGATGAATTGCGTGATCATCCAACTGCGATTTGTTGGTCAGATATGAAGAAATCATTTGCCCCACCCCGGTGTTTCTATCAGGAAATCGCCATAATTCAACTGGATGCCCAAGTCCCTCCAAGTAGGAGAGTAGTCTACCAGACTGTGAGGTCTTCCCACTGCGATCCAGACCTTCCAAAACAATTAAAGCACCCCTTGACTCGCCACATTGATTATTTTCCATATGAAACTTTCTTGTAAAACACTTGAACGGGAACTTCAACTTCAAATTCGACAATTTCAGTCCAGCATTCGCCCCTAAATTTCTACAATGTCTGAAAACATTCCAGTAAAGAACTCCATCAGTAAACATAGAAAATCAAGTTTGAGATTAGAAGTACTATTAGCCTAGTGGCTTGCTTTCGGTCAAGGTTTAAAGAATTCAGGAAACCTCATTGATCATTATTGATGAAGTATAATATCCTTGGGAAAAGGAAACATAAATAGTAAATTAAGAATCTCCATGTTTTTCTCAGTTCCTCAATAGCAGATTGGAAAATGAAGAGTCATGAGCAGAAAACTGAAGAGCCAAGAGAGATTTAGAGTAATGGCTAAATCGGAGA
>JAFEMH010005930.1:70000-143189 GCA_022495995.1 Adenophora triphylla var. japonica
AATTTTCAAGCCTAAGGGCTGATTACAGATTTCATTAGTTCTTAGGACTTTCCTGTCGCTAACTAGATTCGTGGAGTTTCATTCCATTTTTAAACTATCTTGGACCATACAGTAATTAACTTAGGACAGGGACTGACTGGAAGCACCCCGTCACCTTCTTCACATAATCAACATTGTTGTTGTAAATGATCTGAAACATAATAACATATTCCAACTTTCTTTCTCAGTTCCTTATGCTTTGAACTTTATTATACCTACTTAAATTCTTACCTATTGTCTATATACATACTTAGTTTATAGCCAAATTGATAATTACAATCTTAATAAGAGCCTAACAAAATTTGATTTCATCTTCTTCCCCCAATCATGGCAGAAATCAAAAACCAGTACATAATAAATTTGATTTTCACCACCCTAATCTTATTTTAGGTTTCTTTCTCGAATTTTTTTCTAAGATTTCCTTCCTTAATTATCAACACCAGAAGAAGGGTGAGTTTTACCTGTGTTTGAGCTTTAACACAGCAATGGAGTCCTCATTCTCTCCTTCCTTCTTCCTCGGTTCCTCCTTCTCCCTCTTGCCGTCACCTTCCTCCCTTCTGTTCGTCTTCTTCTCCCAGCGTCTCTCTCTCTCTCTAACGCTCTCTCTCTATTTCTGCCGTTCAATTCCTGTAAGCGGCTCTCTCTCTCTCTCTCTCTCTCTCCCTTAAATCCTTGTCCGCTTAAGACACTGAAAAGGCCCACACCTTTTGGCTTCCATCAGTTTAAGAAATGAAGAATCTCCCTTAGATTAATACAATATATTTATTTTATGGGTTTCCTAAACCTAATCCAAATATTCCAAGTCCAAGTCCAAGTCCAAGTCCAAGGAGTAAACCCAATTTAGGTGACCCAATTTTAATAAACTAAGCCCAATAATCCTAGTCCATCTAGGAAAGGTAATCCAATAATGAAATAACTACATCAATTAACTAACTCCATTAATTACTTAAAAGAATTAATATTTAATAAATAAAGGAACTAAAAGTTAGGGTTATTACATTCTTACCCCCTTAAAAGGAGTTTAGTCCTCTAAACTCGACGTACCTCATTTGACGAACAATTTGGGGTACTTCTCCCGCATTTCGCTTTCCTGCTCCCACGTAGCTTCTCGCACTGAATGATTACTCCATTGAACCTTCATATATGGAATAACGCGCTTTCGCAGTACTTGGTCCTTCTTATCCACAATCCGAATCGGTTCTTCAACATAACTCAGATCTGCTCGAAAACGTAACCGTTCAAATTTAATGACATGGCTTGGGTCAGGGATATACTTTCGTAGCATGGACAAATGAAAAACATTGTGGACTCTCGACAGAGCCGACGGCAATGCAAGTCTATAAGCCACCTCTCCCACTCGATCAAGAATCTCAAAGTGTCCGACATACCTCGGACTAAGATTTCCTCTGATTCTGAATCTCATAACACCCTTCGTAGGGGATATATTTAAGAATACATGATCTCCCACATCAAACTTAAGTTCACGACGATGTTTGTCTGCATATGATTTCTATCTACTTTGTGCTGTCAATAATCTCTTCTTTATCAATTGGATCTTTTCTGTAGTCACTTGAACCAATTCGGGTCCCAATAACTTTCTCTCGTCCACTTCGTCCCAACAAGTTGGCGAACGACATTTCCTACCATACAAGGCTTCATACGGTGCCATGCCAATACTAGAGTGAAAGCTGTTATTATACGCGAATTCTACTAAGGTTAGATGTTCGTCCCAAGAGCCTCGCCAATCCAATGAGCACGCCCTAAGCATATCCTCAAGTGTTTGAATAGTCTGCTCTGACTTTCCATCTGTCTGCGGGTGAAATGCGGTACTCATGTTCAATTGAGTCCCCAATGCTCTTTGTAAACTTCCCCAAAATTTTGATTTGAACCTAGCATCTCTGTCGGACACAATTGATACTGGCACTCCATGAAGTCTAACTATCTCATCGACATACATTTTGGCTAACTTTTCCATGGAATCAGTAATTTTGAAAGCTAAGAAGTGAGCCGACTTGGTCAACCTATCAACGATCACCCAAATTGCATTATGACCCTTTAGGGTCCTTGGTAGTCCCACCACAAAATCCATGGCAATGTGTTCCCACTTCCATTCAGGAATCGGTAACGACTGTAATAAACCACCCGACCTCTGATGTTCGCAATTTATCTGTTGGCACACCAAACACTTAGCCACAAAGTCTGCTACATCTCTCTTCATATTGATCCACCAATACGTATCCTTCACATTTTGGTACATCTTCGTGCTACCAGGGTGCACTGCGAATCTAGAACAATGAGCTTCTTCAAGGATTTCTCATTTAATACTCTCATCATCTGGAACACAAATCCTTGACCGATATCTCAACATATTGTCAATCCCAACTATAAATTCAGATGACTAGCCATCTTTCAGTTTATCTAGGATCTCTACTAACTCCGGGTCAAATACTTGAGCCGCCTTAATTTTTTCTAACAATGTTGGTTGCGCGCTCAAATGTGCTAAACGACCCCTCTCACTACTAACCTTCACTTCTAGGCACACAGGTTCGATGTCCCCAAATGCACTTTCCTTCCTTGCCAACAGCGCCGCTAAACTACCTCGGTTCTTACGGCTTAAAGCATCAGCCACCTTATTAGCTTTTCCTGGATGATACAAAATATTACAATCATAGTCCTTTAGCAACTCCAACCACCTTCTTTGACGCATGTTCAACTCCTTCTGGGTGAAAATATACTTCAGACTTTTATGATCCGTATATATCTCACAATGCACCCCATATAAATAATGCCTCCAAATCTTTAACGCAAAGACTATGGCCGTTAATTCCAAATCATGAGTTGGATAATTTCGTTCGTAGCTCTTCAACTGACGAGATGCATACGCTATTACTCTCTCGTTCTGCATAAGGACACAACCCAACCCTTTCAATGAAGCGTCACTATATATCACAAAACCTTCTGTTCCTGATGGGAGAGTAAGAATCGGCGCAGACACCATTCGCTTCTTCAACTCCTGAAAATTGGCTTCACATTCCTCTGTCCACTCAAACTTAACATCCTTTTGCATCAGCTTTGTCAATGGCAATGATATCTTGGAGAATCCTTCCACAAAACGTCTATAGTAACCTGCCAGCCCCAAGAAACTCCGAACTTCAGTAACTGTCGTTGGTCTTTCCCAATTCACCACCGCTTCAATTTTCGACAGGTCCACCGATATACCACTTTTAGAAACTACATGGCCCAGAAAAGCTACTTCCTCCAGCCAAAATTCGCACTTCTTGAACTTAGCATACAACTTCTGTTCTCTAAGAATCTGCAGTACTATCCTCAAATGCTCCTCATGTTCTTCCTTAGTCTTCGAGTAAACCAGAATGTCATCAATAAACACAATTACACATCGGTCAAAGAACTCCTGGAACACCTTATTCATCAACTCCATAAAGACTGCCGGAGCATTCGTCAACCCAAAAGGCATTACCAAGAATTCATAATGTCCATATCTGGTCCTAAATGCTGTTTTGGAAATATCCTCTTTCCTCATTCTCAATTGATGGTATCCAGAACGAAGATCAATCTTGGAGAAGTAACAAGCTCCTTGTAACTGATCAAACAAATCATCTACCCTTAGTAAAGGATACTTATTCTTCACCGTCACCTTGTTCAACTCCCTATAATCAATGCAAAGCCTCATAGACCCATCCTTCTTTTTCACGAACAGTACAGGAGCACCCCAAGGTGAGACACTAGGCCTAATCAATCCCTTCTCCAGCAGTTCTTGCAACTGCTCTTTTAACTCCTTCAGTTCAGCGGGTGCCATTCGATAGGGTGCCTTAGAGATAGGACCCGTGCCAGGGACCAGGTCAATAGAAAACTCAACTTCTCGCTCAGGCGGTATTCCCGATAAGTCCTCAGGGAAAACATCTACGAACTCATTTACGATTGGGACCATTTTGATCTTAACGCCTTCCTTTCTAGTGTCAATAATAAAAGCTAAAAACCCCTCACAACCCTTCTTCAACATCTTTCGAGCCTTTAAGAAGGATAGCAACCCTGACTTTCGCTCAGGCCTTTTCCCCTTAAAAAAGGATTATGGTTTACCAGGAATACAAAATACCACCTCTTTCTTAAAACAATCTTTCTTTGCATGATATGCAGCTAACCAATCCATACCTAAAATGACATCAAAATCCCGGAGGTCTAACTCAATGAAGTCGATAGACAAATTCCTCTCATCCACTTTCAATGTACAAGATCTATAGACATAATTTATTTGAATGGCCTCATTGGTGGGTGTATCAATTACTAGGCTTATCTCTAGGTTTTCAAGTTTCACTTTCAAACGACTGACCAATCGGGAAGAAATCACAGAATGAGTAGCACCTGAATCTATCAAAGCATAAACATTTCGATTACATAATTGAACAGTATCTGTCACCACATCATTAGAAGCCCGAGCATCCCTAGCTGTCATAGTGAACACCCTTCCCTTTCCATTTGACTTGTCTTTATCTTTGTCTTTACCTTCATTTCCTTTCGGTGCAGTCTTCACTGGTTCCGGGCAGTCTTTTATCTTGTGCCCACGTTTACCACAGTTAAAGCAAGAGGCTGTGTTCCAGTAACACTCTTCAGTTTTATGCTTCCTCCCACAAGTACGACAGATTGGTGTAGCCACGTCCTGATTCTGACCCTTATACCCATTTGACCTCCCTGATAGTTCCTGTTGTTCTGATAGCGATTATTGGTAGCTGGAGGGCCTCCCCTAGGGCAATTTTCTTCAGTAGTCTACTTCTTATAGTTCCCAGTATCATTCCCATTCTTATAGTCTGACTGCTTTCTTTCCCCGTATCGCGTTCAGCTCCCCGCTTCTTATTGTCTCTAGAACTTTGATACTCCTTCGCATCCAGCTCAACTACTCGAGCCTTATTTGCCACTTGAGCTAGAGTTGGGAGCTCTAGTGGTACCAATCGGTATTTCAGCTTCGAATTCAATCCAGCCTCAAATTTCCTAGCCTTCTGTTCTTCATCATCAAAGAACCTCGGGGCAAAACGAGATAACTCCAGAAACTTTGCCAAATATTCTTCCACAGTCAGGGATCCTTGAGTTAGATTCATAAACTCCGATATCTTCATATTCTTCACAATCGGGAGGTAGAATTTGTTATTAAAAGCTTCCAGAAACATCTCCCAAGTATAATTGGTTATCCCACGAGCCAAACCTGCCTGAATTACTGTCTCCCACCAAACCATGGCTTCCCCCTTTAACACAAAAGTAGCAAAAGTTACCTTCTGCTCGCTAGTACACTCCAAAGTGCGAAATATTCTTTCAATGCCTTTTATCCATTCTTCAGGCTTCTCGCCTGGTGCTCCCGAAAAATACTCTGGATTGCGCTTCTGGAATAGCGCCAGTGGATATCTAACAGGTGGAGGTGGTGGAGGTGCGTTGGCTTGATTAAGGCTTGCTGTCACTGCCTGAGCTAATGTCTGATTCATCTGACCTATCCCCACAACTGCCTGTGTTAACGTCTGAATCAGAGCAGTAAGCATCGGGTTCGGCTGACCCTGGTTGTTCCCATTACTATTTTGCTGGTCGTGGCTCTGGCCTCGCTCTCCTATAGACGCAGAGTCTTGGAAACTACCATTTTGGCCCCCTCGGCCTCCTCGGCCTCCTCGACCCGCACGACCTCTACCTCTTCCTCCTTCCATTGCCTATTACCAAAAGTTAACGATCACAATTTTGTAATTACTAAGCAAGGTAATATAATTAGTCTACCTTACACGTGTCTCATAATCAATGGTTTCAAGTACATTCGACTTGTTCAATTTCAATTTCGATGTCGATATAACTTTCGATTCGGTCTCGATAGTGCTCAATGGGTATCAATCATGTCAAAATATTGGATATGGGACAAAGATACATAACTACACAATTATACATGTTCACATAATTGGTAACATAGATAATAAAAAATTTTCCTTTTATTAACTTTAAAGGAGAGAGTACATAAATTACTATTCCTTAACTAAAATCCATAAGGTACTGGCTTAACCACCAAGTACTTAAGATAACTGGAAAAAAGTACCTAAACAATATAATTTATTCTAGTCCAATCCAACCTAATCACATTCACTCCGATTGTATGTCCTCTTCAATGTCTACTTCTCGATTTTCCAACTCTTGGATCCTGTTTTTAGCCACTTCTAGCTGCTGTTGGAGAGATTGAATCTTAGTTAACGCTTGTTCCAACCGCTCTTCTGTAGCGTCCAACCTTTCTCCCATAGTTATGTTATCTGCCTTCTCTCTCAAGTACACATTTTCATATTTTTCAACTTCCTCCCTCTTTCTTAGGAACTCGCTCCTTGAAATCCTTGTGGGTAACAAATGTGCTTTTACATTCGTAGTCTTCCTAGTAGTTTGGTAGGTCCTCATCCTGCTTCCTAGCAAAAGATGAAAATTTTAACCCTTTTTAGTTCCAACCACAAAAATAATGCCATAAGGAAATTTTAGTTTCAAAAGAAAGAAAAAAAAACATTCCTTAAGTCTTCAATATATCTTTTAATGGAAATTTTCCTAAAAGATTTTCCACATGTGATATTCCAATACTTAAAGAAAAATCAAATCTTTCTAAAGTCCTCAAATTCTCAATATCATTCTAGCGCCCGGAAGTATTTCGGTATCATAATCCTAATTCCCTTTCAAGATCAAATCCTACTGCTCTGATACCAACTGTGACAGCCCGAATTTCCGAGTATCATAATATCTTTAAATAATATAAATCCGTTCCCTAAAATAAAGGATTAACGGTCACGAACTACAATTTAAATTTCCACGGCTAGTACATCTAACCACAAACCAAAATAGATAACGGAAGCGTAACAATTGTTTTTTCACTACTAACGGCTAGTAGCCATCAAAACTCGTTTATTGCATTTATTACAAACTCAATATAAGTCTACTTAAAATATAAAAATCACTACTTTAATTATTCGGGTCCGCCTCAAAGATGTCTTCACTGAAAGCCTTGCTTTCCTACTTATAACCTGAAGAAATAGAATTAGAGAAAGGGTGAGCAAACAATGCTCAGTAAGGTCCTAAGTCGCCCCTTCGATTTCTAAAAAGGGGTGACCTCAAAGAGTGTATCAATAAACAATTTTCGATGAAACTGATAAATTAATAAATCCAAACAATAATCTTCTTTTTAAAACAAAGCAAGGAAATCATGGCACAATTCAATATTCGATAATGCGTAAATCAATTATGATCACTTAATATTCTTCTCATCAAATCAATATTCACAAGTAACCCAAAGGGGGTACAATAGTCGATGTATCAATGTTTCAGTATATCCAAACCACAATTTCAGTGGTGTCGATATCGATGGTTAATGCCACATAGGCATGTCATGAACTAACCCTCATGACCGGGTATCAATAGTACGTCAATATTAACCCACAAATAATGGGTGTCATTAAGTGATCATTCTTTTATCAATGAGGTTCTTTAATTGACCAATAATTCAATGTCAATTTAAAGTCAGATTTAATTTAACTGACGGAAACGCTTAAAGTGAGTTCCAATAAAAAATTATCGGCCATAACGGTCAAACAATAATTACTCTAGGAACGGAGGGTCAATAAATAATGATATACAATAGGACTAGGAGACGTAAATCCCTTACCTCGATTTAGTTAAAACACGAACGACCTTTCACGCGTGCTTCCCAAAATCTAACATAGAAATACAATAACTATCATTAACTAACAAAATGAACTATTTTTGTTAATTTTCAAGCCTAAGGGCTGATTACAGATTACATTAGTTCTTAGGACTTTCCTGTCGCTAACTAGATTCGTGGAGTTTCATTCCATTTTTAAACTATCTTGGACCATACAGTAATTAACTTAGGACAGGGACTGACTGGAGCACTCCGTCACCTTCTTCACATAATCAACATTGTTGCTGTACATGATCTGAAACATAATAACATATTCCAACTTTCTTTCTCAGTTCCTTATGCTTTGAACTTTATTATACCCACTTAAATTCTTACCTATTGTCTATATACATACTTAGTTTATAGCCCAATTGATAATTACAATCTTAATAAGAGCCTAACAAAATTTGATTTCATCTTCTTCCCCCAATCATGGCAGAAATCAAAAACCAGTACATAATAAATTTGATTTTCTCCACCCTAATCTTATTTTAGGTTTCTTTTCTCGAATTTTTTTCTAAGATTTCTACCTTAATCATCAACACCAGAAGAAGGGTGAGTTTTACCTGTGTTTGAGCTTTAACCCAGCAATGGAGTCCTCCTTCTCTCCTTCCTTCTTCCTCGGTTCCTCCTTCTCCCTCTTGCCGTCACCTTCGTCCCTTCTGTCCATCTTCTTCTCCTATCGTCTCTCTCTCTCTCTCTATTTCTGCCGTTCAATTCCTGTAAGCGGCTCTCTCTCTCTCTCCCTTAAATCCTTGGCCGCTTAAGACACTAAAAAGGCCCACACCTTTTGGCTTCCATCAGTTTAAGAAATGAAGAATCTCCCTTAGATTAATACAATATATTTATTTTATGGGTTTCCCAAACCTAATCCAAATATTTCAAGTCCAAGTCCAAGGAGTAAACCCAATTTAGGTGACCCAATTTTAATAAACTAAGCCCAATAATCCTAGTCCATCTAGGAAAGGTAATCCAATAATGAAATAACTACGTCAATTAACTAACTCCATTAATTACTTAAAAGAATTAATATTTAATAAATAAAGGAACTAAAAGTTAGGGTTATTACACTAGTAGCCAGAACAAGAGAAAGAGTGTAAGAGGAGGACTAAAGTGGGGTAAAGAAGATGCAGTAGAGGTGGCAACAACAACAATGAAGTAGAGCAAGGAAAAAGGCTTGATAGTGTTGGGATTGGATCCTAAACTGCAAGGGAGAAGAAAAACGCCCGAGGAGATTCTGCGGTGGAGAGCGGCCGCGCTCGTGGTGGAGAGCGACCACGCTCGTTGGTCAAAATTGGGGCTGGAACTTCGGCAAAGGAGGGCGACCGCGCTGCAGGGGTGCGCGGCCGCGCTGGCGTCAGGGAAGTGGAGTCCTGTTCTGATTTTGTTTCCTTGTTTAATAGAATCTCTTCTTAAACTGAGTTAGGGCTTCCTTGTATAACTATATAAGCATAATTTCGGCCTAGAACATATTGTAGCAACATATTAGAGAGGTGTCTAATACATATTGGCTTGGCAATTGCCCCCGGACGTAGTTCACGAGTTGGTGAATGAACCGGGTAAACAACTCTTGTGTTCTTGTGTGTGATTGTTCCTTTCTTGTACGTGTGGGTGTGTTGATTTCTTTGTGTTGATTGCAACGGGGGAGCACCAATTTCACAACAGATAGCTGCAGCAACGTTATCCGTAATGGCGAGGAAGGGGCGAAAGAATGAGATGAGTATGCTTAATTCGTTAACTTTTGTTGATTTTCATGAAATTTTGTTAAGTTTCATTATTTTTTGTTAATTATCGTTAAATTTTGGTATTGATTTTGAATGGTGTTAGATTACCCCTATCAGAGTTATTTTTTAGGTTTTTTTTCCCCAAATCTCTCTAATTTTTGCAAATGAGGCTAATGTATCAGAGTTTTTTTTTGGGCTCGACTAGTTAGGTATCAAAGTTTTTTTTGGAGGCTTTGATAGATGTCTATCAAGAATTAAAATAGGATTTTTTTAATCAAGGTTTAATGTAGTCTAAACATATATATTTGTGTTAGTGTTACAAATGGATGCACATGAACCCTTTATTGATTTTGGACTATTAGAGCATCTACAGCCATGACATTTTCAAATGTCATGGCTGATTTGGCAATGGAGACATCCCTCAACCATGACTTTGTAAAAGTCATCAATGACTTTTTCATTTTTTGTTTTGACAGATGACAAGGTTCACAGCTTGAAGAAAAAAAATCATTTATATTGTCCAATTAGAGGGTGACACGTGTCAAATTTTTGAAATTAATTTTTTTAACAAAAAATGCAATTAACATATAAAAAATAATAAAAATAAAAGAATATTGAAAAAACTACCATTATTAATATTTTATCACTCTCTATAACTAAAAATAAAATATATTAATAAAATAATTAATTATAATGAAATTTATAATTAATTATTTATATAGTACAATAATTAAAAAATAAAATATATTAATAAAATAATTAATTATAATGAAATTTATAATTAATTATTTATATAGTACAATAATTAATAATTATTGTATAGTACAATAATTAATAATATAAATGAGTAGGAAAGAGAAAATATGGTGAGGTATAATAAAAAGTAGGAGAGAGAAACTGATGACTTTTATCATGAATGAAGATAAAATTGTTTGGAGTTGTATTATTAATGACTGATGACGTGGAGCTGACTTAGAGGAGAGAGGGATGGCTTTGAAGTTTCATGACTGCGGATGCTCTTATATGCATTTGTATTGACTTCACATGCATCACATCAATCACACTTAAAAGAAGAACAAAAATTTGATGATTGATGTGCCCATAGAAAAATTATTAGTCCCAAATATATTAAGAATGACCCAGAATGTGTACTCGACCCAAGCCTATATATGACCAATCAAGAACAGCTTATGGGACCATATTTCATGAGAATCTCGTCAAAAGGAGAATTGTCTAGGGCAAGTTGTCTTGTGATTCTCGCATCTCGCATCTTGCTAAGGGCAAGTCTAGTGCATCTCGCATCTTGATTCTCGTATGTTCCATCTCTTCAAGGAAGTCGATGGAGGCATCTCTCCAGCTCGATTGGCCATCTGATCATCTCTCCACTAGAATGGCCCCTACCCGTATGGTCATGTCGTTAAGCAATATTCATCTCACATGTCCAGTGCCTTATCTTGATTTTATCCTATCTTGATCTTATATATATGAAATTCCCCACTTGATATTCCTCCAACCACGGCGTGACACGTGTAAAGTAACTTGATAGTATCCCTCTCCTACTTGGTTATAAATGCTCCCTCCCACCATTTATAATGTAAGCACTCTCTCTCTCTCTCTCTCTTCTTCTCTCTCAAAAAATGTCTCGTGATAATCTCTATATGACTGTTATGAACCAGATTGATGATTCTCGCGCTAGAGGGTTAGGGGGAAAGACCCCCACCCCTAATGGTGTCTTGTTTTGTAGGCCCCATGATGCAGCTGTAGATGAAGAGAAAAGGGGCAAGACTCGTGCTGAACAACAGGCTGCTGATGCTGAACAAACTGGCTGTGACCCAGGCGACCACTCCACTCCAGGCCAAGCGCCCGCCTCACAAGGACCAAGCCAGCCGTAGGTTTCTGCCACCCAGACGGCCGCCCCATTCCAGGCCAGGCGCCCGCCTCGCCGCCGACACCAGTTTCCTAATTCTGTTCTATTTCTGTTTGATGAAGTTGTGGTTTAATTAAGCTAGGGTATTTTGGTACTTTCTTTGCTATTTCGTTTTAGGGTTTTGGGGGAGTATTTTTATGGACCTGTCAACTATCATTGATTGGGAAGTTATGTTCTCACAGTTTCTGTCAAGCAACATAAATGAATGCATCTACGTGCCCTCCACTCTTGTGTATGCTCTCTGTGTAGACTTGACCAAAGATATATACTGGAGAATTTGCAGCAACAAAGCAACAATCATGGCTGTCATTACCAAGTTTCACCTGACAGCTATGTTTCCCTCAACCAATCTTGGACCACCTCCCATTATTCCTCCCAACTCCAGATCTCAACAACTCAACTTCCCATCCAACTTCAACCCTCAACATATGTTCCTCCCTACTATGTGACCATCTCAGATATGCAGAAATTCACAAGGACAATGATCACTAAAATGAGGCACATGATGGAAGCCTCAGCTGTTGCAAAGTCAGAAAGGAAGATTGCCAAAGGAAAGTCCACAAAATCTGAAGAGGAAGCAATCAACCTTGGGAAGAGAGCTTTTAAATCTGTTGCAAATGTAATTCTGTCAAGTGATGAAGAAGATGATCAACCAAAGAAGCAAGTGCCACCATCCACCACCTCAACTGTCCACTATGTCACTACTAAGATTCCTCTCCATCCATCTCAACCAACCTTCACCATGCAATCAAATCCATTTTTCTCTAACCTCTTTTCAGGAACAAAAGATCAAATCTGAAAGGGAAAAAGAGCATTCAAATGGGGACCCCTAAGGCTACTTGATGAACAAGAACCTCTGTCCAAGGTTGTGCTCAAATCAAGGGAGGATGATACCTTCAAGTATGATGATGAAATGAGCTGGGAATGGAACAATGAGATGTACTTCAGGGGAGTGGAACCAAAGATCAGAAAGGAGCTAGAAGCTGAGAGAAAATAACTCCTTGATGCAAGAAAAGAAAGAGAAGAAGATTCTGACTAGAGTCTTATGGTTATGTCTTTTGCCTTAATTTCTTAAAATCTCTCTTTAAACAATTTTTTATGGATAATGTTTTGTGGTTATGTACTTGTGATTGAATCAAGAAGATGTGACTTATCTTCATTGGTGCATTCAATTCATAAGTATTCTTGCAGGTCATATCTACATAGATATATTCCTTTGCCAAAAAGGGGGAAATTGTTAGGACCTAACTATTTATCTACATAGTTAAGTCTAGTTTTGACAAAGAAACATATCTAAAATATGTTTTATTCACAACAGACCTCAGACAGCCAAGATATGACAAGTATGATAAATCAAGCTGACAGTAATGATCAAGCAAACATCAGAGAACCAATCCAATAAAACAAGTGTTATGTCATTACAAAGAGATCATTACATATCACCAGACTCAAACCATGACCTCTACTCAATCTTGATCTAATAGCTAATACTGACAGCTAAGAACTCAACAGCAGAGATTCATCTCTCTAACAGCTAAGATCTTCAGTACTAACAGCAATGTTCTATTCCATTGATGACAAAGATGGGCTATGCTTAAATCACTCAACAATATTTCCATGTCATCCCTTTGAAGATCTTCTGAACTTGGGTTGCAAATTCCAGCCTGTTTATATCCAGTCAACAATGCACTAAATACAAACACTATACCAACCATACCATTTACTGCCTTGTCTCCTCCAACGACTCTTTCTCAGTCTATAAAAGGAAGACTCAACAACTGGATCTCCAGCCCCTCAACTCACAACCTTTTGCAATCTTTCTCAAACCCTTGCATTCCTGCAAACCTCTGAACCAACATCAAAAACAAACTGCAGATACTTGAGACCGTACTTCAAGTGTATAATCAAACTTGTAAACACTTAAGACTGTACTTTAAGTGTGTACTCTGTAATTTGCTTCGTAACAAGCAAATCCCTAATTGACTGTACTAATTAGGAAGAGGAATTTCAAGGAACTTGCCTGATCAATCTTTGTAACTCTTAAAGTGACCTAGAGTATAGTGGATTGATCTCACTTGTCAAGATTGACAGTGAGGGTGGACGTATGAGGAGTGAAATCTAAACCACCTTAAAATTCGTGTGTTCCTTGGTATTATCACACACAAACACACACACACACACACTCACACACACTTACAATAATCACTTTGTCTTTTCATTATTCACTTTATTTATTCCGCTGCACATTTCAATTTGTTATTTTAATCAGTTAATATCTGACATCTAAGATTCAACCTTAGCTGCCAAAGCTTAACTGCCTGATCTTCTCTTAGTTGATCAAGTAAGCAGGGCCTTTCATATATAATGCAATTTTTAAAATAAAAAAAGATGTCTTGAGGCTAGAGATTAAAGACCGAACAAGAAAGAACCAAGATTCGATAAAAGAAAGCTTCAAGTTTTTCTCAATAATTCATAAATAATCAAAATCTCCACTTTCTCAAACCCTAACACAACTATAAATACTAGAATGAAAATCCTAATAAAATCCTAGAACACTTTTAAAACGAAAAGACTAAAATACCCTATACTAATTAATTATAAAACAAACACTTAAACCCTAAAACCAGCAACGCTGAATCTCCGAAAACGCTGCACCGACCCCGCTGTTTTGGCCACGTCCGTTTCCGCTCCAAAGAAGAAGCGAGCTAAAAGCAATCTCTGGGATAGATATTGAGCCAAAGGGTCTCATGAACGATCAAGTTCCGAATCCCATGGTTGGAAAGGTTTCACTATCACGATTTTTCTATGCGCACAAAAGCTTAAAGAAAGTTTTCAAGACAGAAGGATGAGGCCTGGGCTCTTATTTGAAAGTCCGCACTTGCTCGACTACGCGTTATCAGGAACGACTCCAGATCTGAGCTCTCAACCAACCTACATGGGCCGAAGCCCACGTGAGGGTTGAAAGGGCCTTTTTCCCCGATCCATGCCATTCTTCGTAGTATACCTATACCTGACGAAATTGGAAACGTCCAAGTGAGCTGCAACTTAGTCAAGTAGAAAGGAACAAGGTCTTACGGGACGGAGGCAGATGAGCAAGGATCTTGAGCTGGCTCATCTACATTTTAGGACCAACGAGAAAGAAGTTTGAGAGTGGATGGTGAAAATACAGCCGCAGGCCATGTTTCTGAAGCTGCAGCCTGCACGGCCGAGGCCCTATACCCGCACGGCTGAGGTTCCACTGGATCGCTGAACTTCCAGAATCTGCCGTTGATCTGCATCAAAAAATGAAAGACGTTAACAAAAGTTAACGTCTTAATGAAGAGATTAACACCCTCTCTTTCCGAGCCCCACCTCTACCCTCTCCCAGCTCCACCCCTACCTCGACCTCCCACTGCCCCCTCCATCCTCCATCGCCTCTCCCGCTCCATCACCTCCACCCTCTCTTCCGCCCACTACTTGAGTTTATCATATGATCGCTTGGAATTTATCATGCCACTACTGGAGGTGATTAATTTTCACTGTTTAAACTTTTTCTCGTTTAAGTTCTAACCTCTTTGAGTTCAATTTAGTTGATCATAACTCATTTTCCACTAATCATCAACACTTGAACCATGTATAGTAATGAAATGCTAGTGTAAAGTTTGATTACTAGATCGTTTTGAATGTCTAAGGCCAAAGTTTGATAAACGTTGTAGTATTTATAGGTTAATAGAAAAACCTACTGATGTGAAGCCACAGGATTCCCAGTAAATTTGGGATTTATGACATTGGTAATAATCTGTTGTTGGCCAAATTGTTTGAATTAATTAATATTATGACAATGGTTGAATTACATGCATAGTACTTATTTAGTTTGATTACTCCTGGTATGAAATTTAGTTACTTGCTCGATCGACTTGAAACTAAAATGGTGGTTAATGAGATTTCATTTTTTTTTTGCAAAATACAAGGACGGACGGATGAATGCAGGGGTGAGATTACGCAAGAGTCGCTGACTAGGTTTAATAGGGAAAAGCGAAAGAAAAAACAGAAGATCAACTTTCAGGGGCTAATGATCAACTTGGCAAGAGGTTAGACACACCAATCCTCTTTTCCGGTCCATAGATGTTCTTTGGTCCCAAGATTCTTGGTTCATAAAGCCATAAAAACAGTCTACAAGCTCACAAATATCACAAGAAGAAAAAGGATGATTGTAGGAAAATAATTTAGGGTTTCAACTTGCTTTCTTATTGATCAACTTCTGAATATATAGGTTATAATAGAATAGGGAAAAGAGGCCTACTCAAAATAAAATTCTAAGCCTAAAACAAACGTTTATTTGAAATAGGAAACTAACAGGCCGGCACTGGGAGCGGACGCTTCCTAATTCCAGAAACTTATATGCAGATTTGGTCATTTGGGAGCGGACGCTCCCTCTTCTTGGGAGCGGACGCTCCCCGATTCCAGTAACTTCGCTTCATCAACAACAGCTTCTTCACACCCTCCCTCAAGTTGAGCATGGGGATTAAGAATGTCCAACTTGCTAACGAGCAAATCAAACTGTTGCTTTCCATGTGCTTTAGTAAAAATATTTGCCAGTTGCGTTTTGGTAGGAACATAGGAAGGAGATATAAGGCCATCCGAAATGGCATCACGAACAAAGTGGCAATCTATTTCAATATGCTTTATTCGTTCATGAAATACAGGATTTTTAGCAATATGTAGAGCCGGCTGGCTATCGCAAAATATATTAATCGCCTTGGGATGATGAACACCTAAGTTTAACAATAATCCTTTCAACCATTTTAATTCACAAGTAAGGGCCGCCATAGACCGGTATTCAGCCTCGGCAGAAGAACGAGACATAGTAGATTGTTTCTTCGTCTTCCAAGATATAGGGGAATGACCAAGAAACACAAGCCACCCAGAAAGAGAGTATCGAGTAACAGGAAAAGCTGCCCAGTTCGAGTCACACCATCCTTGTAGCGTGAGCTCACTATCAGCTCGAAGAAGAATTCCCTGACCAGGTGTGCTTGAGATAACGCACAACCCGTAATGGCATCCCAATGTTCCTTGCGAGGTTCCTTCATAAATTGAGACATAATATGAACAGAATATATCAAATCAGGTCGGGTGACTGCTAAGTAAATGAGACGGCCAACCAATCGTCTATAGCGTTCTGGGTCATCCAAAAGATCACCTGTGGCAAGACCAAGTTTATGATTTGGTTCAATGGGAAAGTCAGATGGCTTTGCACCCAATAGCCCAACCTTGGATATAATGTCTAAGGAATACTTCTGTTGGCACAAAAATAGACTAGAGGAGCTGCGAGCAACCTCAATACCCAAGAAATACTTTAGGGAGCCGAGATCATTCATCTTGAAACATTCACTCGGGTACTTTTTGAAAGATTGTAAAGCAGCGGAATCGTTCCCAACAATAATAAGATCGTCAACATACACAAGTATATTCATATGAACTGTACCCTTCATGAATGTGAAAATAGAATAATCAGAGTAAGACTGCAGGAATCCATATCTTTTCAAGGAAGCCACCAATTTAGCGAACCAACAACGAGGAGCCTGTTTCAGGCCATAGAGAGATTTACGAAGGCGACATACCAGATTTGGCTGAGATGCATTGAAACCCGGAGGATGTTTCATGTAGAGTTCTTCCTGAAGATCACCATGCATGAAAGCATTGTGCACATCCATTTGATATAGTTCCCAATTCTTCGAGGCATCAATAGAAATAAAGGCTCGAACAGTGACCATCTTGGCCACGGGAGCAAAAGTTTCAGTGTAATCAATTCCTTCTTTCTAATGATTACCAAGAACTACCAATTGAGATTTAAGTCGTTCAATAGCGCCATCAGAATTATATTTAATTCGATAAACCCACTGGCTACCCATAGCACGCTTGCCAGAAGGTAGAGGAACCATAGTCCATGTGCCATTGTCTTCCAAGGCACAAATTTCATCCTGCATAGATTTTTTCCACCCATCATGTGACATAGCCTCTCTAAAAGACCTAGGCTCTTTAGCCAAGGTAATAGCTGCAAGAAATTTACGATATTTCACAGAAAAACTGTCACAATTTATATAGTGAGCTATAGGGTAAGGAGTACCTGAGGAACCAAATGGAGTAGAGTGCGCGGGGGATGGACTAGCAGGAGTAACTGTAGTAGAAATGTAGTCCCTAAGAAGAATGGAGGGAACTTTCGTACGCATGCCCCTCGCTAAAGCGTCTGGCTCAGCTTGAGAGGAGTCTGTCGTAGAAGCTAATGAGACCTCCGTAGAGGCAGTGTCTGTAGACACGGCAGCAACAGGCTCAGGGACATCCTCAGGTACCACTGGCAAAGGTTCAGAGACAATATATTCCATATTCGTATAATCAAAAAAAGCAAAATCAGCCTCTTTGTTAAGGATCTCAACTAAATTTGGGACATGGGGTACTGTTTTTAAATCATTGTAAGGAAAAATGGTCTCAAACAAATTCACATCCCGAGAGACAAAAAATTTCTTTGTCTCTAGATCGAACAATTTCCATCCCTTTTTGCCTAGAGGATAGCCCACAAAGATACATTTTCAGCTACGACTAGCAAATTTATCTCTCCCTTGGCCTTCTGATTATGGGCATAACACAAGGAACCAAAGACTCAGAGAGAGTCAAAGAAAGACAATTTTCCGAACAACACCTCATAGGGAGTCTTATTACCTAAAAGGGGTGTAGGAGTTCGGTTAATCAAATGAGCAGCAGTGAGAATTGCTTCACCCCAAAATAAAATAGGTAAATGAGCCTGAAACCTAAGCGCTCTAGCAATATTCAGAATATGACGATGTTTTCGCTCGACTCTTCCATTTTGTTGTGGTGTACCAACACATGATGTTTGGAAAAGGATGCCAGAGGAAAATAAATAATCAAGCATGCAATTAAATTCGGTACCATTATCCGATTGGACAACATTAATCTTCTGAGAAAACCGACGTTCTACCATTGCAATAAAAGCCATAAACATACGAAAAACTTCTGTTTTATCAACTAATAAATAAATCCAGACAGCTCGGGAAAAATATCCACCAAAGTTAAAAAATACCGTGCAGCACAAGAAGAAGAATGAGTGTATGCACCTCATAAATCACAATGTACTTTCTCAAAGATTCTAGTGGACTTATGATCACTAACAGGAAAACTATCTCTAGACTGTTTAGCCCAAAAACAAGTATCACAAGGTTTATTTAAACTGCCAGGAGTACGACTAACTGAGGGAAGAAGCTTTACTACATTCTCGGAAGGGTTCCCCAAGCGATTATGCCTCAGCTCCAACAAAGAAGGTGATCCAATAACAGAAACGTTATATGCTGAAGATGTGCCACAAAAGTAGTAGAGTCCATCCCACCTAACACCCATTCCAATCAGGTTCCTCGACAGGTCCTGTATAGCACACATAGAGGAGTTAAATTGGACAGTGCAGTGAATATCGTCAGAAAGTTGTGAAACTGATATTAAGTTACAACTTAAGTTTGGAATAAAGAGAACATGGGAGAGGGTAATAGTGTCTGTGTCAGACGAACGGATCCCTTTGTATGAGCCAATACAGACGATCCATTAGGTAAACTGACTGGACAAGCCGGTATAGTTCGAGAATTAAGAAGACACGAGGCATTTCCAGTTACATGATTTGAAGCACCTGTATCAATAATCCATGAAGTTGCATCAAACTTACCATGGAGGCGATCATTTGAGATTTGAGAATTACCGACTAGGCTTGCCAAAGCCTTCCATTGCTCAGTTGTGAACGAAGAAGAAGCAACTGAAGAGGCTCCCACAGCGGCTGCACCAACATTAACAGGACCGCGATTAGGTGTTATTGTAGTTGCAGTGTTGCTGCGAGAAGAACCCCTGCCTCGACCATTTTGCGAACGACCACCGCCACGCGAATTAGATTTGTTGCGTTGCTCAAGCCATCAATCCGGATATCCATGCAATTCAAAACATGTGGTATTTTCATGACCTGTCTTCTTACAATGAGTGCAAATGAGATGGGATTTATCAGGATTGTCACGACTACGAGCTCCACCAGCACGAAGAGCAAAACTAACCACATCATCAAGAACGGGCATAGCAAGACGAACCCGCTCATCTTGAGCCACCAATTTATATGCTCGGTCAAGACCAGGAAGAGGATCCATAGATAAAATGTTGGTGCGAGTATTAGCATGATACTCCGAATTTAGGCCCGTAAGAAATTGATGAAGCTTGCCAATCTCTCTACGATCCGCATGTTGTTGAGCAGCTGTGCAGTTGTTACAACAAGTGCAATTGATTAAAGGTTCATGACTATGGAGTTCTTCCTATAAGCCAGTTAATTTACCAAAGTATGTGGCAACCGACATGCCATTAGTTTGCTCACAACGAGCGATCGATGTCTTCAATTGTTGAATACGTGAACCATCAACCACAACATATCGACTTTTAAGAGAATCCCATAAACGTTTAGGATCTCTAAATTTGGAGAGAGTGCATTTAACATCAGATTCGATAGTATTCATGATCCAAGAAATCAATATGACATGAATAGTATTTCAATCAGAGATTTATATTCGATTTTAGGAGGATTATTGATGACAGCATCGTTCCCGGCCATGGATTTAGACTCGTGTATTATGTCGCTATGATACCATCTGAAAGTCTGAGGTTTCACCTTAAAACCAATTGGTGCTAAGGGGAGTTGGCCAGAATATTTATATATTATATACAAGGTTTGTCAATTTTCAATGTGGAATAATATCTCTAACAATAATGATATCTAGGTGAAGATCATGGAAGAAACAAATGGTTGTCAAAAGGAATGGAGGGTTTTGATACCTAATTGTTAAGCAGTCCGATAACACTGTTAACTCAAACTCAAAGGTTAGTTATAAACAAAACAGATACATTTAACCGATGATTTTACTTGTAGGCGGCGGCCCAAAGCTTATGAAATTTGATACGATCCTATAAAATACATTGGGCCCTAATAATAAGAAACCAGGCCCAATAGCTAATTAAGGTCCAGGCCCACTGGGCTTAGGCCACCCAAGAGAATTTGCCATGGCAGCGACATAAAATGAATAGGCTCCTTGGAGCTGTTTAAGTAGGCCCCGGCGAGAAGGGACATGGGGATACAGATTTTAGGGGCAATGGGGCCATGCGAAAGACATGGCCGAGCTCATGCTCGCCTCATGAGTAAGAGGAGTACGTTGCTCGCAGGCTACCTAGGTCAGGGCGACATGACAGTTGATGTCGCCTATAATCAGGTTGTCGCCAGAGCGACATCGAACTTAGGGCGTTACCAGGATGTTACGTTGATTGTCGCCTACGTCCCTAACCCTAAATACTTGTGATGGATGATTGATGTGACAAGGTGAATAGTGAAATCCCACTAAGTTGAGGTTGGTTGAGATCACCTCCTTTGGATGATTGACAAGTGTCCCCCCATGTGCAAGGCACATGGGGGGCTTAGGGATATAAAAAGGATGAATAGTACTCATTGCATGGTATGTATCTCTCTCTCTGCTTTCTCTCTCTAGATCATCCATTGTTACACCACCTTCCTTGTTCATCTAACCTTACTCTCACACCGGAGGGGGTACGCCGGAGTCACCCCCGGCCTAGTTTACCTTGTTCTTTGTGTGCAGGCGGCCAACCAAGCAAGGAAGCAGCCGGAGTGTCCAGTTAACTTCAGTTCCTGTGCAACCAAAGATTTTTCATGGTAGCATCAGTTGGTTCCGTTGCCGGGACCTGATTTTTTCCTTGTTTTGGTTGGATGATCATTGGGGAAGGTTAGAAGGTTTATTGTGAAGGTTACGGTGAGTTTGGTTTGGTGTTCTTCAGCTTCGTGTTCTTGCTGAGAGGTGTTCTGAAGGTGGTTATTTGGTGTTGAAGTTGATTGTGATCAGTTTGGGTTGTTTATAAGCCCAGAAAATAGTCAAAATGGTACAAGAAAAGGATACTCAGGCCAAGGGAGCCCAGAATCCTATGACGGAAACTCCAAATGCCAAGGATACTCGCAAGGATGCCCGCGGGGCGAGATCAGGGACTGCCCGCGAAGGTGACGTCCACACTACTGAGACAGATTCGGCCATTAGGAGCGCCCATAGGCGAGAAGATAGAGAGCGAGAAGTGAGAAACAAAGGAAAGGAAGGACAGCGAGACCCTGTTCCATCTAAATCCCAGAGTGCCAGGGCCGAAGCTGAACGGCTGAGAAAGGAGAATGCTTATATGATGAAGGTTCTCGCGAACAATGAGCGGTTAAAAAAGATAGGCCAGGCACCTACGGTGATCCCGCCTGAGCTGTCGGTCGAAGTGGAAGGACGAGATAGAGGAAGGCAAAGTGCCAGTCGAAGTGCATCCAGGAGGGATGAGGGGCGGACGAGGGACATGTCGCCGCCCGAGAATGAGGAAAGGGTTCGCAAGCGTCAAGAGGATGAAAGAGCGAGATCTGAAAGGGTCAAAAGGAGACGTGCAGATCGCATTGAAGAGGGAAGGATTTATCATAAGTCGGGAAATTCGCGAGATGACTCTTACTATTTTGGATATGAAAGCGATGAGGGATCCACAGCCGACAGAGATTATGTGCCAAGTCGCTCGAGGTATTCCGATGATGATACATATGTGAGAGAAAGGTCCCACAGATCAAGACACTCCGACAGGGCTCGTCGAGAAGAAGTGTCGCTGCGAGATAGAGATCGTAGGCGGCGAGAAAGGATTGATAGAGAAAGGAGTGGTAGAGAAAGGGCACAGAAAGCCGCCGAAGCCGACAAGATTGCGGAGGCTATTAGAGTGGCCGAAGCTTTGAAAGCCGTAGAATTAGCCAAAGCCGCAGAGTTGGAGAAGGCGAAGAAAAGTGAAGATGATAAATGGAAATCCGAAATGGTGGAGATGGCTAAGAAGATTAAAGAGTTGGAAGCGGGAACCAAGCCCCAGGAAGTGAAAGGTTCTTATTTGGCCCCGTTTGTAAAGAGCATTCAGATTGCCGCCCCTGACCCTGCTTTCCGCATGCCAAATTTACCAAGTTACTCGGGGAGCACTAGAGCTAACACTCATATTGGAGGGTTTGAGGTAACGTTATCGGCTGGCGGACCGACAATGAAGAAATGTCTGCAAGGCATTTGCGAGCACCCTTGCTGATCACGCACTGGAATGGTTTTTGGCACAGCCGGCGGAATCAGTGATGGGGTATCAGGACCTCAAAAATAAGTTTTTGGCGAGATTCAGTGGATCAGGAGCGCAGCCCGCTCAAAAGACCGAATTGTGTAGTTTGAAGCAGTATGAAGGAGAAAGCATTTCGGCTTTCACAGATAGATTTATGGAGGTCGTAAATCGGATTGCGGGACGTCGGTCGGAAGCGAGATTATTATGCTATTCAACTCGGGGTTGTTGCCGAGCTGTTCAAGGCGGAGTTACGTATGCGCTTGCCGAAGACGGCCGGTGAAGTTGTATGAAAGGGTTAGAGCTTATCGCGGTGGTTTCGAGAAGGAAGCCGTCAAGGCCGCCCCACCGGCCCGACGAGCTCAGGCAAGAAAAGTGCCAAAGAGCGGATTGAAGTTGTAACAGATGAAAGCAAGGTTGATAGAGGAGGTCGCAGCGGATCTCGCACTGGCGGAAACAAAGGGGGTCGAGGTAGAGGTCAGGAGCAGGGAAGGATCATCAAGTTTAGTAAGTTGAACACTACTTTGAGCGAGATCTGGAGGAAGGAGGAATTTCCAGAGCCTTATCCCATTCGAGAAGATACTTATGGGGCCCGGGATCCAAGCAAATATTGCGATTTTCATAAAGACAAGGGACATACAATAGAAGACTGTTATAATTTGAGAAAGTTGATTCAAGTCAGGATTGATAAAGGCGATTTCAAACAATATCTCGAGGGCACTGCGAGGCGAGAAGAAGGAGGGCGACAAGATAGAGCCCAGGGTCGAAACGTAGTCGATGTGATTCAGGACCCATTACCTAGTGTCGCACAGTTGGACAATCAAATTATGATGTTGATGCACAGTTTCGATATTCCCCCGTTTGCCGCCAGTGAAGACAAGGTGATTAGTTTTTCAAGAAGTGAGCTTGCCGCAACAAAGGGTCATGGGAGCCAACCAGTTATTATAACCATATGCCCGGGAAATAATGTAGTGCAGCGCGTGATGGTTGATTCGGGAGCTAGCAGGAATGTGTTATATTATGAAGCCTTCAAAAGGATGAACTACTCTGACGCTAATCTGGTGCCCTACCAGGGATGTCTTGAAGGATTTACAAACCACTCTGTTAAGGTTAAAGGGACAATCCTATTGGAGGTAGAGATTGGTGAAGGCGAATTGGTAAGAAGCGAGATGGTGGAGTTTTTTGTGATTGATTTGGTTTCCGCTTACAATGCGATAGTTGGAATTCCCTTTTTGTTAAGTTTTGAAATGGTGCTGTCTATCCCGCATCAGAGGGTAAAATACCCCACGGCCCGTGGCATTGGCTGTTTGAAGAGTGAGGCTATCTCGGTTGCGAGGAAAAAGAAGGAGATGGTGAAAGCAAAGGGGAAAGCCACTTGCTCATTGGTGACAAAGTCTGATTCTCGCCAACTAAGGATTAATATGATTGAGCTTGGTGAATGCGAAAATGATTCAGCTATAACGGAGAGTTTGGAGAATGGTAAAGCTTTGATTGTCGCTGAGGCGCAAAGGGCACCGGAGGTTGTTGAAGAGGTAATCAAAGTTTTTAGTGGGCGAGATTCCAGCCAGAGGAGCACCGGCAAGAATGCTAAAGGCGAGATGGTCTTGGGGATTGAAATTGTGAATGGGACGCCAAGCTTGAGCTATGCCAGGGTGGTGCAGTTTGTCGACATGGGGGAGCCCAGGGTTGAGGAGATCGTGATTGAGGAGATTTTTGATAGTGAATCTGAGGAAGATTGCGAGATGATAGAAGTGGAGACCCCCGATGGGTGGCCTACGGGAAAGACGTTCTGCGGTCGGGAGAGATGATTCCCTTGAGGCCCGGGATAGTAAGAAGCGGAAAAGGATAGAAGTTGAAACCTTGCAGACGCGAGATGAGCCCGAGCTCCAGGCGGGAGAGGAGCTAGAAGAGGTGGAGATCAACCGTTACTTCCCAGAGCAGCGAGTTAAGATCGGGAAGCAATTGTTCAGGGATGAGCGAGAACAATTGATCGAATTTCTTAAAGATAATTTGGATGTGTTTGCATGGCGGCTTTGAGATATGAAAGGAATAGATGAAAATGTCGCTTTACATTGCTTGAATGCGAATCCTAATGTAGAGCCGTTCAAGCGGAGGTCGGACATTTGTCGCCGAGAAAAGGAAGGCGCGGTTTTGAAAGAGGTGGATAAATTGTTGAAGGCGGGAATCATTGAGCGGTCGGTATCCCGAGTGGTTAGCTTGTCCCGTAATGGTTTTAAAGTCAAATAAGAAGTGAAGAATGTGCATTGACTTTGCGGATTTGAATCTTGCTTGTCCCAAAGATTGCTACCCATTGCCTAGAATTGATAAATTGGTGGATTCGATTGCCGGCCATAGGGTCTTCGGCTTCATTGATGCGTACTCGGGTATCATCAAATCAAGATGTGCGAAAATGATAAGGCTAAAACGGCTTTCCGAACTCCTAAAGGAAATTTACATTTACAAGATGATGCCATTCGGCTTGAAGAATGCCGGGGCGACTTATCAGCGAATGGTGAACGAGGTTTTCAAGTCGCAGATTGGGCGAAATCTGGAAGCATATATAGACGACATGGTGATAAAAACAAAGGAGTATGATCATGTGTTGGATCTCGCGGAGACATTCGAAAATTTGAGGAGAAATTCAATGAAATTGAATCCCAGCAAGTGCACGTTTGGGGTGACTGCGGGAAAATTTTTGGGTTTTCTGGTAAATAGGCGCGGGATAGAAGCTAATCCCGAAAAGATTCGAGCTTTGTTGGAGATGTCGCCGCCCGGTCGATACGCGAGATACAAAGGTTGAATGGGAGGATTATAGCCTTGGGGAGATTCATTTCTAAGGCGGCCGAAAAGTGTTTGCCGTTTTTAAGGTTTTGAAGGGGTGAAGAGTTTTGCTTGGGACGAAGAGTGTGATGCCGCATTTGAACGAGATGAAGGTGTATACAGGTAAGCCGCCGTTATTGTGTAGCCCTGTTGAGGAGAAGAGTTATTTGTTTATTTGGCGGCTTGATTTAGCGGTGGCGGCGGTTCTTGTGCGAGAAGAGAAGGGGAGTCAGAGACCGATTTACTATGTGTCTAAGGCATTGAGCGAGGTAGAGTCAAGGTACTTTAATGCCGAGAAGTTGGCCTATGCTTTGGTAGTGGCCGCGAGAAAATTGAGAGCTTATTTTGTAGCACACACCATTGTTGTATTAAGTGATGCTCCCTTCAGAAAGATTTTGCGGACGACGATGCCGCGGGAAGATTCTTTGAAATGGTCAATTGAGTTGACTGAGTTTGATTTAAAGTATGAAGCTCGCCGGGCGATTAAGGCGCAGGCGCTGGCAGATTTCATCGTTGAGACATCTTTTACGAAGTCGCAGGAAGAGTTGATGGAAGATTTAATGAAGAAGAAAGCGGAAAAGAAGGTAGGGCCCAGTTTGCGGGAAAAGGAGGAAAGGCCATTTGATTGCTGGGCTCTGTATGTTGATGGGTCGTCCTCGAAGGATAAGGGCGGCGCGGGAATCACTCTGACTTCGCCGGATGGGGAAGTAAAGTATGAGAAAGCCCTGAGATTTAAGTTCAATGTCTCGAATAATCAAGCAGAGTACGAGGCTTTGATTGCCGGGGTAGAATTGGCGCGAGATATTGGGTTGACGAAGATAGTGATTCACTCGGATTCCCAGTTAATTGTCAATCAGATAAATGGCGAGTATGGAGTTTTGAATGTGGTGCTAACAAAATATTGTGACTTGGCGAGAAGTTTATTAAAAAGTTTTGAATTCTGGGAGTTGGTTCGAGTTGATAGAGCTGATAATTCGCGAGCTGATGAATTGAGTAGGACGGCGGGATCTGAGGAACAGAGCACTGCCGATGAGCCAATGATTGAATATGTGGATATGCCGGTGATCGATAGACCGGTTGTCGCTGAGACTGTCGATGGTGAGAAGGATTGGGTTGTGGAAATGAAGGAATTTTTAGATAAAGGGGAGTTGCCGCCAGATGAGGGTAAGGCGAAATTGATAAGGGCGACATCACCAAGATTCACTTTGCAAGATGGAGTGTTGTATAGGAGGTCTTTCTCAAAACCGCTGATGAGGTGCATTGAGCCCAGCGTAGTTTCGAAGGTTTTGTTCGAGATTCATGAAGGTGTATGTGGCGGCCACCCCGGGCGAAAGTTAGCCGACAAAGTGTTGTTCCATGGCTATTATTGGCCAAGTACGAGGAAAGATGCGAGATGTATGTGAAGAAGTGCGAGAAATGTCAAAGATTCGGCAACATTCCCCGAATACCCGCCACAGAGCAAACTCCTATTGTGCCGACCTGGCCATTCGACATGTGGGGGATTGATTTGATAGGGCCATTCCCAAAAGCCAAGGGTGGTTGTCAGCATGTGGTTGTCGCTGTAGATTATTTCACAAAATGGACTGAGGCGAAGGCGTTGGCGACAATCAGCGAAGATCAAGTTATAAAGTTTGTGCAAGAAAACATTTGGTGTAGATATGGGGTTCCAAGGGCTATTATTTCAGATCACGACACTCAGTTTGGGAAAAAGTTTTCAGCGGAATGCTCAAGGGTCAATGTCAAACATTGGATGTCAGCAGTATATAGGCCGCAGTGCAACGGTCAAGCGGAGGCGGCAAACAAGCAGGTCATTGTCGCCTTGCGCAAAAATCTGGAAGGAAGAAGTGGAGCATGGCTGGAGGAGTTGCCTATTGCTTTGTGGTATGTGCGCACTCTTTGTTAAAAGGCTCAAGCTGGGAAACCACTTTTGCCCTTACCTATGGATTTGAGGCTATGGCACCCGCTGAGATGGCTTTGCCGACATACAGGGTTGCTTACTATGACGAGGCAAGAAACGGGCAGAGGCGGTGTAATGATCTGGATCTGATTGATGAGAAAAGAATGTATGCAAGAATGAAGATGATTAATTATAAGCAGAAGATGAAAGCCCAGCATGATAAGCGAGTTAACAGGAGGTCCTTCAATGTTGGAGATTGGGTTTTGAGGAGTGTTGAAGCGACAGGGGCCAAGCCCGGATTCACCAAGTTAAACGAGAAATGGGAAGGGCCGTTCCAGATTTCGAGTGTTGTGCGGGAAGGGACCTATAGATTGAGGAAACCAGATGGTGAAGAATTGAAGAATGCTTGGAGTGTCGACCATCTCAAGCAGTTCTATCAGTGAAGCCGCGGCGACATAATGGTCATTTCGTTGCCTTTTGCCCTAGACCGCAAAAGTTACATAACTTTTTCTTGTAAATTGTTCTTTTGATTGCCAAAGGAAAAAGTTATGTAAAATTTGGTGTTCTAGAAACCATGTAATGTCTATATGATAAAAATGATGGCGAGGCATTTCTCTCGATATGTTATGGTGCATTTCTATACTTGTGAAATACTCTAATGATATGGTTTTGACTATTTCATGAAAGCTAAAGCTTGAAGAGGGCGGACAAAGAGGTTGCCGCTAAAGCTTGAAGAGGGCGGACAAAGAGGTTGCCGCTAAAGCTTGAAGAGGGCGGACAAAGAGGTTGCCGCTGAAGCTTGAAGAGGGCGGACAAAGAGGTCGCCGTTAAAAGCTGGAAGACGAATCGCCAAAAGCTTGGAGAAAGGGGAGGTGGCTTGGAGATAACGGTTTCAAGTCGCCAAACCTTGCGGCTTGGAGATAACGGTTCCAAGTCGCGGTGCCTGGAGATAACGGTTTCAGGCACCTAGAAAAGTCCCGGCTTTTTAACGGGCGAGAAAGGGGAGGTGGCTTGGAGATAACGGTTTCAAGTCGCCAAACCTTGCGGCTTGGAGATAACGGTTCCAAGTCGCGGTGCCTGGAGATAACGGTTTGAGCACCTAGAAAAGTCCCGGCTTTTAACGGGCGAGAAAGGGAGAGTGGCTTGGAGATAACGGTTTCAAGTCGCCGAGGCCTTCCCGGCTTGGGATAACGGTTCCAAGTCGCGGTGCACAGAGATAACGGTTTCGAGCACCTAGAAAGTCCGGCTTTTTAACGGGCGAAAGGAGTGGCTTGGAATAACGGTTTCAAGTCGCAGGCCTTGCGGCTTGGAGATAACGGTTCCAAGTCGCGGTGCACAGAGATAACGGTTTCGAGGCACTAGTCCTAGGCTTTGGCGCGAGAAAGGGGAGGTGGCTTGGAGATAACGGTTTCAAGTCGCCAAACCTTGCCGGCTTGGAGGATAACGGTTCCAAGTCGCGGTGCTGGAGATAACGGTTTCGGGCACCTAGAAAGTCCCGGCTTTTTAACGGGCGAAAGGGGAGGTGGCTTGGAGATAACGGTTTAGTCGCAGGCCTTCTTGGAGATGACGGTTCCAGAGTCGCGGTGCACAGATAAGTTTCGAGGCACCTAGAAAAGTCCCAGCTTTTGCGAGAAAGGGAGGTGGCTTGGAGATAACGGTTTCAAGTCGCCAAAGGGCTGCTTCAACGGTTCCAATCGCGGTGCACTGATAGGTTTCGAGCACCTAGAAAAGTCCCGACTTTAACGGGCGAGGAGGTGGCTTGGAGATAACGGTTTCAAGTCGCCAAACCTTGCGGCTTGGAGATAACGGTTCCAAGTCGCGGTGCACAGAGATAACGGTTTCGAGCACCTAGAAAAGTCCCGGCTTTTAACGGGCGAGAAAGGGGAGGTGGCTTGGAGATAACGGTTTCAAGTCGCCAAACCTTGCGGCTGGAGAATAACGGTTCCAAGTCGCGGTGCACAGAGATAACGGTTTCGAGCACCTAGAAAAGTCCGGCTTTACGGGCGAGAAAGGGGAGGTGGCTTGGAGATAACGGTTTCAAGTCGCGAAACCTTGCGGCTTGGAATAACGGTTCCAAGTCGCGGTGCTGGAGATAACGGTTTCGAGGCACCTAGAAAAGTCCCAAAATTGTTATGGGCGAGATAAAAAGGGGCGGTGACCTAGAAGAGCGAAATGCTAGGCACGAACCTTGCGACTGGAAGAGCGAAATGCGAGGTCAAGCGTAACTTTGCCAAAGAAGGGAAAGTTGTTAAAACCTAACTTTGATCAACATCTTAGTTAGTTGGTTTTGATAGAGGAATACATATATAGAACGGGGTTTATATCAAAAGAGGAAATCATGTTATATTCATCTCTCGGTTATCGACGATTTGTGAATCTAACAATAAACCCTTTAATAGCCTAAACCACTTTCGCAAAGTATGTTATGCAAATGATCCTAAGAATAAAGTAAGTGCCTAAAGACAAGCCTCACTCTTTTGGAGGAGTAGTATGTATATAGGTAAGTTATGAGAAAGGAGTCTTCGATAAACTATCGAAGCGAAAAAGGTAATTGTCGAAGCAGAAATGGCGACATATTAAAGGTAGAATTTCAACGCAAATTACAGTAAACAGAGTAATAACAAAGTATAAAGTTGGAGTCGCATGGCGACATAATGAAGCATCAAAGAAAATTTATGAAAGCAAAGGTTAAGGCGAGATGCCAATCGCGGCATCTAAACTATTGTAGAGCAAAGGTTAAGGCGAGAATGCACAATAATCAAAGGTATAACAAAATCGATAAGAGCGACATCGAAGTTATGACGAAGCAAAAGTTTAAGAGAGCCACATATGGGTACACAAAGTAAAGTATCAAGTCGCAAACCGCGACACCAAATTAAAAAGAGCATAAGTGTTTAGGCCGCAAACCACGACCTTACAACCATATAAAATGTTCAAGTCGCAAACCGCGACAACAAACCGCAAAAGACCAAGTTTCAAATGTTCAAGTCGCAAACCGCGACACCAATCCAAAACTAAAATAAGTCGCAAACCACGACAATCCCAAAAGCATACTATTGTTTAAAAGGCAAGAAAGTAAATTGTCTGAGAGCAAACCATAAAACATTGTTTAAAAAAGAACCACAGTTAAATCAGGAGGCAGAGGGTTGTTTTTCACCAGCAGAGGTTCGGGCAGCACGGCGGGCATTGCGAGCGGCGTTTTTAGCGGCTAGGAGAGCTTGACCTTTCTCGCCAATTAGTTCCACCCACATTGACAGAGCGTCATTTTCGACGAGGGCAGGAGGTTCCCAGGTCGGCTTGCCCATAAGCTCATCTTCTGCAGCCAAAGCCTTCAGCTCTCCGTCTTCATAAGGGACAATGGGGTGACCGCGGCGACAAAAGTCGCTGTAGATCTGCTCTGAGCCCCATTTCGCAATAAGTTCAGGAGTTATAGCCGGGATGTCCTCAGAGCTTGCCGCCGCTGCCCGCATGGCGTGAAGTAAGGCCTTGTCGTACATATCCATGGCGTCAGTCTCCGCTCTCTCTTTGTTGGCGGCAATCTCCGCGACCAGGTCATCATTCTTGGTCGTCAGGGCCAAATTGTCGGCTTCAAGGGCCTGAATCTTCTCCTCTAGCGCCACCTTTTCTGCGGAAACCTCCTTCGCTTTCTCCTCAGCCTGCAAGGCCTTGTTCTCGCTTGCCTTCAGTACCTCTGCCGCCTTCAGTTGCTCACCCTGCAGTGTTGCCAACTCTTTCTCCATCTCGCCACATCTACCTTTGTATTTTTCTCTCTCAGCCACTGCGCGCTTGCGAGCCTTGTCCGCTTTCTCGGCTTCACGCATCGCCAGTTTATATTTGTCCCTGAATCCACGCAAAGTACTCGCCACCTGTGAAGGTTCGGGAAAAGTTAATAGTTAGAAGGATGTTGACGAATTAAAAGTAGATTATGTAAAGTGTTAAGCGGCAAGCACTTACGCTGCAAATCTGAAGACCAGCAAAGTTCAAAGATAAGTCAACATCTTGTTCAACCACTTCTCTTATGGCCGCCCTATCGCAAGTCCGTTAAAGTATGCCGGCGCCGATAAGACTATTGTGAGGATCACGAGAATGAAGGTTAAAGCCTTCCAGTAGGGGAACTGAGGCGATTTCCACACCAAGATTATACAAGTCTTCTCTCTCCGTGGGCATCTCAAACCCTTCCCTGAGCCAGCTCACCAACTCAGCCTCCCCTTCAGTGGATTCTTCTACCGGTTCAGTTTCCTCCTCTGTTCACCCCCTTTTGTGAGCGCGAGAACCAGAAAAGTGGGGGGACTTTTGGCGCGGGGACGAGCTCTACCACGGCAACCTCGGCTTCTTCTTCACCTTCTACTTCCATTCTCTCTTCCTGCTGCGAAATGACGGATGATCTCAGATGAGTTTTTGCTCGGCTTGATTTTCGCGATTGCCCCGCTGCCCTCTCGGCGGCAGCCGCAGCCTTCTCGTGAGCAATTGCCTCGGAATCATCCCCGTCGCGAGAAATGGAGAGCTCTATCTCCGGGGCCTTGGATAGTTCGGCTTGGCGGGCGTTCGTAAGTCGCTTACGACGACCATCGGATCTAGCCGCGGCATTGGCACGTCTGTCAGAGATGTCCATGAGTCGAAAACCTGGGCCAGGAAAAGGTGTTAAATAAAGAGGAATAGAAAAACAAAGTAAAGAATAATGGGAAATGAAATACGTACTTAAAACCTCAAACATAGCATTGCAGCAATGATCTTTCTTTTTGCAAGGCCCGCACTCGGAGGCGAGAACATCCCCAGAATGGCGTTCCCAACCAGGGTACGGGTCTAGTGGTTTGATGATCAGGCGAGATTCGTCGTCAGGATAGCGATAATCGGGAAGACCAACTTTCCTAAGCAGGGAAGGGCGGGATAGTATATCCCGCCATGAAAATAACGCTAGCCCCGTGTCTGAGGCATCTTCTAAAACCTTAAAATTTTTTTCTTTCAACCTGGAGTCGCCAGAAACTAAGGCATTACGGGTTATGATCTTTGTGTATATGTCGCCAAGATCGCATGGATGAGTCCAGCCTATGCGGGATATAATCAGAAGTGGGTTGGATTGCCAGTTGTGGACCTTTCTAGGTAAGGGGGTAAGAAGCCTAGGACTCTTGTACTTGACAGAGAGTCGGTTTTCAACTACGCCATGCCTCTGAGACACGGAAGTATAACCATCAAACAAATTTACAAAAAGGGGAAGTGTGGGTTCTTGCTTTAAGGCCCTACAAATCACTATGTAGCTCGTAAGGACCCTGATAGCATTGGGATGAAGATCTACTATGGCGGCTTGGGAGTGGATTAAGACAGCGACAAGGAAGGGGTCTATTGGGATCCTAAGGCCGGCGTCTAATTGAGACGGAAACACAATAACCCCATCTTTTCTATCTCGCATAGCGGCAAGGGATAAGTCACCAACATAAGGTTCTATGTGGTAAATGTCCGGGTTAATCCCGTACTTAACATAATAGTGAGATTGCAAATGGGAATGAGAAGAGCTGCTGGAGCCGGCGACCTCAGGGTTGGAAGAACCCTGTGAGACAGGTTGTCGCTCTAGGGTCTCGGCTGCTAAGGTGTCCGAGACATCATGGTCAGATGTTGAGTTTGAAGAAGACATGACCTGTGAATAGAAGGGAGGACCAAGTAAATTTGGGGGCTACGATAGAGCTAGAAAAATCAGTTTAAGGAAAGAGAAGTCACAGGCAGGAGGGGGGTATAATTTTGTGAAGAAAGTGTGCATGGGGTCAGGTATTATGGGGAGAGGAAAGGGCGACATCCAAACTCATGTCGCCTAAGCAAGGAATGAGGGTCTGTAAATTGAGATGCAAGCCCCTGCCCCCATCATCTCTTTTTTTGAAAACCCTCTCCCCACCTATTGCGCTCCAACCAGACTTAGCAAGTTTTGGAAAAAAGACTTGACCATTTTCGAGAAAACTCAAAATTGCAAAGTGCGAGAATTCTTGCGAGAATTCAAGCAAGAACTCAAGCGAGAATTCATGCGAGAAGGCAAAGTTAGAAAAATCACCTGGGAGGTTGCAGATTGGAATGAAAGTCTGAAGGAGAAGTTGAAACGGAAGCTTGAAAGCTCTGTACGCCACCCTTCTTCTCCTGAAACTCCTTAGGATGCTCCGAAATATGTGAATAAGTTGGTTATGAGGGGTGTCTGCGATCTGGGGGAAGTACAGAGTGTGAGATGATGGTGAGGGGTTTTTAAACTCCAAAAGTATAGGAATGGAAAGGTTAGGGGGGGGGTTTACGAGAGGGAATTAATGGAGGAGTATGATTTTTGAAATTCCCCCCATTATTGTGAATATTTAAGAGGGGACGGCTCGGTTCCCAACGTAAGTGTACGGCCCCCCAACCGTCTGGCTCACCCTCATTACGACACGTGGCACATGCGTGACGGACAAGGACTGTTTCCTCGCCCATGTGAAGAATAAACTGCGAGAATCGTGCGACATCAAATAAAGTTCTCGCCTGGACCATGAATAATCCGAGGCTTGAACTTGGGGGCTTCTGATACGATCCTATAAAATACATTGGGCCCTAATAATAAGAAACCAGGCCCAATAGCTAATTAAGGTCCAGGCCCACTGGGCTTAGGCCGCCCAAGAGAATTTGCCATGGCAGCGACATAAAATGAATAGGCTCCTTGGAGCTGTTTAAGTAGGCCCCGGCGAGAAGGGACGTGGGGATACAGATTTTAGGGGCAATGGGGCCATGCGAAAGACATGGCCGAGCTCATGCTCGCCTCATGAGTAAGAGGAGTACGTTGCTCGCAGGCTACCTAGGTCAGGGCGACATGACAGTTGATGTCGCCTATAATCAGGTTGTCGCCAGAGCGACATCGAACGTAGGGCGTTACCAGGATGTTACGTTGATTGTCGCCTACGTCCCTAACCCTAAATACTTGTGATGGATGATTGATGTGACAAGGTGAATAGTGAAATCCCACTAAGTTGAGGTTGGTTGAGATCACCTCCTTTGGATGATTGACAAGTGTCCCCCCATGTGCAAGGCACATGGGGGGCTTAGGGATATAAAAAGGATGAATAGTACTCATTGCATGGTATGTATCTCTCTCTCTGCTTTCTCTCTCTAGATCATCCATTGTTACACCACCTTCCTTGTTCATCTAACCTTACTCTCACACCGGAGGGGGTACGCCGGAGTCACCCCCGGCCTAGTTTACCTTGTTCTTTGTGTGCAGGCGGCCAACCAAGCAAGGAAGCAGCCGGAGTGTCCAGTTAACTTCAGTTCCTGTGCAACCAAAGATTTTTCATGGTAGCATCAAAATTGAGACCGGAATTCAATAGAATGATTTTCAGTCAGGTTCATAAGTACCACGTACTTATATAGTAGCTAGGGTTACAATTTCACTAGGGTTTCTCTGAACCTTTATATTATTCATATCCAATATTTCTAATCAATATTATGAATGTCCAAATTAATATGAATTTCCATAAGAATTTTAAATGTACTCATGATCCAAATCAAATTGAAATTTGTTTGGACATTCGTTTGGGACAGAGGTAGTAACATTGAATCAATAGTTCAATTAGACTACTTTCACTAGTTTTATCGCTAGTTGCCCCATTTTACTTGGTAAAATGTCAACCCCATTTCGCCATACCCCCTTTCGGGATTTTTTCGGAGAACTCTATTTATTCTGGTGTGGATGGCACGTGATTATACACGGTATTAGCATTCACGAGCAACTGCATGCCTGCAGCCAAAAATATTCAGGACACACGTAAAATGGGGCCGGTGGTGATGCTATAACCATATATGGCGCTTCTAGTATCTGGATCGACCATTGCTTTCTTTCTCGTTGTTTTGATGGCCTTATTGGCGTTTAACTATTTCGGCCCTTGTTTCTTTGAAAGAATGCCAAGGTAAGTTTCTTAATTAAGGCCTTATTAACTAAACTGGAGATTATATATTGTATTTTGATTGATCTGAGTTCGTATATATAACAGGGTTAGATACTGGTATGCTCTTGTTGCAAATAACATGTACGATCTGTTGGACAATTGTGTAGGCTTCTCAAGAACTTAACTAGAAACTTAACAGAAAAGGATAACGGAGATTGGAAACAAAAGAATTCAAGTCGAGTCTTGTATTTAATACAATCTCCGTAAGAAGTTATTGCCCCGCACAGGTGCTTACGGTTTATATGGCAATCTTCTAGTAAGATAAAACGACTTATAAGTAAATGATAGGAGCACTCCAAATCAAATACTCTAGCGAACAACACAATGTTTGGAACTTTGGACTTTGAAGGATTTAATGCAACAATATGCAATGATTTGGGTATGTTAATCTATCTTACTAGAGGGTAGGAAGGGTCAAAATACTGTATATGTTAATTGAAATTCGGAGGAGGAGGTATATATAGAGAGCCAAGGGGTTTGTGTCTTTTCCCACGAAGAGACACAACTTTCTGTTTGAAATAGTGCCTGTTCAGGATCTGCTCGGCCGAGTCAAGGAACTCGCTCGGCCGAGCACCAGGCTGCACGGCCGAGTCAAGAGACTTGCACGGCCGTGTTGATCAAACTGCTCGGCCGAGCATACTTGTGCCTCGCCCGAGCAAGCTAGTCCAGAGACTTTTGGCCTATTTATGTGCTCTGCTCGGCCGAGTTAAGGACTCGCTCGGCCGAGCACTTCAAACAAAATCAAAACACCCTTTAATTAACTCTCGTTAAGTTACAAAAGACCATTGTCATTAATTCTCATTCACCCTAAATGGTTTTGAGACATTAAATGAGTTTAATAATCTACAACAAATGTAGAATACATTTTGTAACTAGTTCCGTTAACACATAACGAACTTCCGTTAGAAATCTAGGTCAACGTTAAGTCAAACTTAACTTTTCGTTACCCATTTCCAACAATCCCCCACATGAATGACAATTAATGCATGTATGCAATTTCGTCCAAAGTTTCGGCGAACTATTATTACATCGGGTTAGATAGCTTGTGGCCTTGAATCTTCCCTAGTGAAATATTATCGGATATACTAGCCATTTGGTAGCGAGTCGCTTTGAACCAGTGACTGTCGAATGTATACCAAGACAATAATACTCACATAATAATAGCTCTAACAATTGTTGTTCTCACGTTTTTGTCCATTTTGGCCCTGAACCGTATCTCATTCATAAGCGTTCATTTAGAGGCGGCCTTATTACCTCTCGCTTTATATAGGTGATTCTCACTATAAGGAGTATCATGCACTACTCCACCCGTAGGTATAGAAATCATTAAAAGTTTTCTCAACTTATCCTCACCACTGCTGCATGTGCTAGTACTTGGACGTTCTGGGAATGAGTATTCAACATCTCTAGGTTAATAAACCGAGTTGTTGTTTTCAAGTAACTCTACTAGAACTTATAACTTGGTTGTCTCATTGAACCAAGGGCCTGGGATCTCCATTTCTCAAGGTTGAGTGTCCGCTATAAGTTCTTTTGTTGTGGGTTTTTAAACCCATTCCCCTTAACAGTTTATACAGTTGATCTTTATTACTACCCTTAGGTAGACGGATCCGAATTTTGACTTCACATGGCTATTTGTGACAGTCGCATTTTGAGATCAATTGTACTATGGTAGTGTGTCTAAGATCATTATGTCTAGACTTACCATGACGTTCTACACCTTTTCCTATTTTTCATTGTCGTCACAATGCCTTAGGTCATGTAGACACAAGCTTATTCCACGAAGGAATATCTTCAAAGACCATTCAACTTACATAGGAATTGTAATCTTTAATCATAAGTATATCTTTAAGTACATCAAGTACTATGATTATACTATTCCGATGATTGATTACAATTTCAATTAGACCTTTAGTTTATCTGGAATGATCAGTCCCTTCGAGTGATCAAATTCTTCTATCGGTCAGTTTCTTCAAGTGGTTATTATCTCTGTACCGTTCAGACTTCCCAAGTATTCAGTATCTCTAAGTGGTTTGACCTCCTTAGAGTCTACCTTTCAGAGATCTACTTTACAGAGATTACCTCTCAAGAATCTACCTTACTAGAGTACACCTCTCAAGAATTTATTTGAACTTTCGAAGTACTTTTTCAAGATAATGGGATTGTGAAGGAACTAATCCTTCAGTATGTTCTAGAGATCTTTATCTCTAATATAACATCGGCTAATCCCATATCTTTCATGTCAAAGTTCTTCTTTAACATGTCTTTGGTATTCATGATCAATTCATGACTACCATTGTTATCCACGTAAGGACGGACTATTAACAAATGATTCAGTATGTTCTTTTAATGTATGTAGACACATTTGTCACAGTCATTAATCTTGAATCCATTTGATAACATAGTTCTATCGAACTTCTTATGCCACTTAGTTGCTTGTTTAGTCCATATGAATACACAAGTAGATCCAACACGGTTGTGCGACATAGAACGCTCTGTTGTGTCATTTTGGATAATCTTGCATGAATCATAATGTCCTTTTGACAACTATCCCGGCTTTCTACTTATCAACGGATCCATAGGCTTTATACTTTCTTTTTAAGAATCCAATTGCAACCTAATGGTTTGCAACTTGGAGGGAGATCTACCAATTCCCAAGTATTATTAAGCATTATGAATTTTTATCTTACTGTTAATAGCCTCTTTCCAGAATGAATTATCCGGACCAGATAACGCTTCCTTAACAGTTGCTGATTCGTTTTCCAACATAAATGATAGAAAATCAGGACCAAAAGACTTTTCCACTCTTGCCCTTTTACTACGTCTAAGTCCTTCATCCTTAACTTTGAGATGGACCGTTTGTAGTCTAATATTTAAAGGTTTCATCCTTGGCATATCTAGTTTTGCAACCCAACGGTTCGCATAGGAAGATCAACCATCTTCCAAAATAGAATAGGATGCATTTGTCCTTCAACTGTATCTTGGTTTTTCTTCTTATTAAGAAGACCACCACCGTTTCTATAAATTTTCTTATTAAAATTTATGCATTTCCTATCATTTCAAGGAAGTATATTCTTTAAAGAATATAACGTGTCTTGCTTAAGTATTTCTACTTTAGCCAAATACCCCCACAGTTTAGGTATTTATAAAACAGCTTACGAACACTTCAAATTCATTAGGAGTTTTTATCATCAAATAACTTCCTCATATATGATGATCCATTCTTTTAACTGTTAACAGTTTAACAGTTTCTGTTAATACTAGAAGTTCATATCAATAGAACTTATGTATTTAGCTTGTACCCCCACACTTGAGGTGTACCTCCACATATCAAATATTTTATGAATGTCCTAATTCATATTTAATATTTTCTTTTATGTGGAGTCATTTAATTGTAATAACCAAGTTATCTACAATGTCTTTCATCTCCTTGAGATGAACCGACGACATAGTCATATCTATGTTTAAGTGAGGTCTCTTCAACCATTTTTCCCCGTAAGGAAACTCGTTTGAAGAATACTGCATTTTTCATTTCAAATTTGTTCGTCACAAATCTATATGCAATACTGTTAGTTTGCATATCCAATGGAAACGTAATCCATGGTTTTGGGTCCTATCTTAACCTTTTTAGGTTTAGATATTTCTACCTTTGCTAGGTATACCCACATAAGACGGAACTTATCAATAAGGAGTTCACCATCTCCTTAAAAGTTCTATCTTCCTTTTTCAATTGATTTGAGTGTGTAAGAAGCATTCATTTGATAAATAAGTGTCAGCGTCCCAACAATTATTTTTCAAACGGTACTACATACTAACCACCTCTATCACTTCGAAACTCTTAATTGCTAATTAAGATGAATCACAAACCTTATTGTTTACTTAAAACTTTAAGGTTTTACTATTCCAAAAGACGAACTTTTGCATTATCAAATGCAATCATAAATAGAAGTAAAGAACTATCTATTTACTATCTCTGGTTTGAACTGATTTCTACAAAAGAAATCACAATTGATTTGCGAATCAAACTTCATCTTAGGTAGTAATTTTAAATTAACTCGTCGACGAGTTAATTTAAAATTACTTAACCTAATTGAACACGCCATAGCAATTGGAACACTTCAAACCAAGTAAATAAAATTTGAAATTTTATTCTTCGCACTTAGGCGGATAAACAATTACAATTTAAGTTAAGGAGTCCTTCAACAAGGTACCCTTTACTAACACAATAACCACATTTGGTCTATTCAATCTTATGCCCCTAGGCTAAGTTGATCAAAGTCCAATGGAACATTTCTATCTTCGTTCACATTGGCTTGAAGAGGGTTTCAATCTTGGTTGTTGATTCTAGGATGTCGACATTCCCTAGCCATATGCCCGGGTTTGCCGCAATTAAAACAACTACCTTTGACCTTCTTGGCGGTCCTCTTCACTTTCCCGGTTTTCTTTCTCTCGTTTCCGGTACTTCTTTCCACCAAGTTCACTTGCGGTCTTTTAGTCACAATACACATAGTATTGTGCATCTCGAGAAAGTCCCAAAGTTCTCTCGCGGTCTTTATGCCACAACACACCTTGTATTGTGTGTAATCCAAGCCATTAAGAATATAATTGCGACACAAGAAATCGCTGTGATTCCAAGTATCCAATTCATTCTTTGCTTTGGATTCATCCTCGTCGGATATCAATGGTGGATATTCCCAAAGAAAATGCACCAATTTTAATGTTGTCAAATAGACCAACATTTTCTGTTGCCACCTTTTAAAGTTCATCCCGGTAAGAATACCCGGTCTTTTCGCATGTACGAACACATGAGACGGAGGGAGAGCATTAAGAGGTGCAACCCTTGAGGTTGTACGTGAAGGAGGTTTCTTACCATGAACCGGGTGAGACGGTGTAACATTGTTGAACGTAGCGTCACCTTGAGAAGGAGGCGTCACATTCCCTTGACTTGATTCTCGTGGAGTCTTTCTCGTTTGCCATCTTGAAGATCTTGAAGAAGCGTAAATAACTTCTTACGATTGTTGGACAATTGTGTAGGCTTCTCAAGAACTTAACTAGAAACTTAACAGAAAGGATAACGGAGATTGGAAACAAAAGAATTCAAGTCGAGTCTTGTATTTAATACAATCTCCGTAAGAAGTTATTGCCCCGCACAGTGCTTACGGTTTATATGGCAATCTTCTAGTAAGATAAAACGACTTATAAGTAAATGATAGGAGCACTCCAAATCAAATACTCTAGCGAACAACACAATGTTTGGAACTTTGGACTTTGAAGGATTTAATGCAACAATATGCAATGATTTGGGTATATTAATCTATCTTACTAGAGGGTAGGAAGGGTCAAAATCTGTATATGTTAATTGAAATTCGGAGGAGGAGGTATATATAGAGAGCCAAGGGGTTTGTGTCTTTTCCCACGAAGAGACACAACTTTCTCGTTTGAAATAGTGTACTGTTCAGGATCTGCTCGGCCGAGTCAAGGAACTCGCTCGGCCGAGCACCAGGCTGCACGGCCGAGTCAAGAGACTTGCACGGCCGTGTTGATCAAACTGCTCGGCCGAGCATACTTGTGCCTCGCCCGAGCAAGCTAGTCCAGAGACTTTTGGCCTATTTATGTGCTCTGCTCGGCCGAGTTAAGGACTCGCTCGGCCGAGCACTTCAAACAAAATCAAAACACCCTTTAATTAACTCTCGTAAAGTTACAAAAGACCATTGTCATTAATTCTCATTCACCCTAAATGGTTTTGAGACATTAAATGAGTTTAATAATCTACAACAAATGTAGAATACATTTTGTAACTAGTTCCGTTAACACATAACGAACTTCCGTTAGAAATCTAGGTCAACGTTAAGTCAAACTTAACTTTTCGTTACCCATTTCCAACACGATCCGTGGAAAAACTACTATATCATAGGTGGAAGTGCAAATCCAACAATATTGAGTGAGGAAACTATTTTAATGCTTCAGATGAACATAAAAAGTAGGAAAAATCTTCTCTTTTTTTTTTTTCGCATTACTAATATCATATGCGATATAATCTTAGTACTGATGTTGCTACACCGTCTGATCTTTTCACAGGTAACAAAAAGAGAAGGTGGCATGAGATCTGACGGTTGGAAGAGTTGGAAGTGGAAATCTTCCCCCAATGATAAGCTTTTTAACCACGCCGTATTTGAAGAATCTGGATATGGAAATGCTGATCCGGGTTACAGTTATGATCAAGCATACCCTGTTACTGATGGATTAATGGTTCCTTCTTTGATCGCAGATGCTGGTCCGTTGGATTGTGTGGCCAATAGACCTTGTTCTTGATGAAAAACAGAACACAAAACAGAGAAAGAAACAGAATACACATACATGAAGTAGGGATAGAAGTGTCAAAATGGATTAAAAAAAATCGCACAAATAAAAGTGAAAAAAAAAAAAAAGTGTTTTGGAAGGTTTTCTTGTTTGTGAATATCTCAAAAAAGTCTGTTCTCATTGCTTTGAACTCCATGTGTAACAGGCGCTTTCGCTCTCACTTTCTTCAAGTACCATATTCCAGCCCCTATTCCAAACGCGCCAGCAACCGATACTGCAGTTGCAGTCCCTGATATATTATGAAATACAACAATCAAAAATAAGAAAATATTTAGGAAAATAATAAATCATAATCCCAAATGCTGCAAATCCTTAAATAACCGATATACTGTTAAAATCTTACCTGCTACTACTCTAGCTTTGCTACCATGCTGAGAAACACTATGATCTGCACAGATACAAAGTGGAATTTATCAATTTTATGCACTCGCAAACACATAGTAACACACAACTACATGGATTTGGAGCCTGTAATGTAAGATGTAACTCATGTGTTGTATTCATGCTATCTCACGCCGATAAAAGCCGATAAAATTTAAACACACACTATAAGATGCAACTCATTCATTTAGTGTAAAAGTCGGATTTCTGCCCAATCTGATAGCACAGGCCCCAGATCCAGTTATGCACAACTAACTTGAGACATACCTTTGCAATAAGTAGTAACATTTCCTTTATCACATAAACACAAGAAACTCTGTGTTTGAGTATCAAATCCACATCTCCCGCTGCCTTTAGCAACGTCCTCACACTGCAAACACCTAGTTGTTACCGGAATATCAAAATCAACCCGAATCCCATACTCAGGAACCTGACTATAACCTGGAGTCACCCCCATATTTCTCCAGTACACACTCGTATACGTGTCACAATACTTGAGCATCAGCCTCAACGACTCAGTCGCTCTAGGATAATAAGAACAGCAAGAAGTTCCAGCACCCAATGACAACGCGCAATCTGGCAAGTGCCTACAGAGATAGCTTGCACTGTCGCAAGTAGAATCGCACTGATCAGGAAATCTCTCGCAGAAAATGGGCTTGGGCTCAATGATCACGGCGGATTCATTGCAGTTAAAGAAGAGGTAATCATTCTGAGGGGATAGCGAGAAGTGAATGCTGGTGTCTAAACTAAATGGCCTTGTGGGTCGGAAATTATTACCATCTTGACACTGCCACATGAATGGATCTGTTACTAGGAGGTGAGGATCTGAGTAGGATATATTTCGGATCGGGTACCTTCCGGAAGGGGTTCGGAGTTCCAGAAGGTCAGAATCCGTGCATACGAGGATGTGACGATAATACGGGCTTCCGCAGCCATCATCAATTCCAAAAGGGTAGTTGATTTGTATGTTGCCACAAGAAGTTCTGCAGAGACTTGATTGAGCTTGTGTGAGAGTAAAATGTGCAATGAAAAATATAATGCATATAGATATAGAAGTGTACATGAATGAAGAAGCCATTATAGATCGATGGAGAAGGGTAAAATGTGGAATGAAAAATAAAATGCATATATGGATATATTTTGTGTTTTTTTCCTTTTTCAGCTTTTTCTTTTTTGTGTTTTTAGATGTTTAGTTAGTGCTTGCTTTTGCTTTGTCTTGTCCTTGGAATATTGTTCTCTTTCTTTCCCTTTATTCTTCATCAATTTATTGATTAGTTTTTTGCTTTCTTGACTTGAAGGGATTAAAAGAGGAATTATATGATTAAAATAACATGGGATCCCGAATATAAATGGTAAAGTGGATATATTTCCATTTAATTTAACTTTGCCAAGAATATTGTATGAAATTTAACTATCATAAGATTAAAAAAATGATATTATTTATTTTGCTTCATTTATTATTTTTAGAATTTAATGATAATGATCAAATTTTATAGAATTTTGATCTAAATTCATTCAGTTGACTTAAAAATCAAAATAAGACTCTTTTTAGAGGTTTGGACACTAGGCCCTCTCAGCCGGATGAAAACCCCATAAAAATTCACGGAATATTGAAAAATCCATAAAAATCTATCGTTATTCAAAATACAAGACTACCCCTATATTCCACTCATTTATCTAATGTATAAAAATAGAATTACTCTTATATAAGGTATAAGAATAAAAAAAATTCCACTCTTATACATATGTATAAGACTATAATTACTTTCATACCTAAGGTATAAGAGTTATTATTTTATTTTTATTTTTTTTACCTTTTTCACATTTAAAAAAAAAATCATGAAAAAAATCTCATATTTTATTAACCAGCCAGCTCATATACTTAGGTATAAGACTAGAATTACTCTTATACCTAAGGTATAAAAGTATTTTTCACAATTTTTTCACATTTTTTAAGAAAAAAAATCATAAAAAAGTCTCATATATATTTGATTAACTAGGCCCTCTCAGTCAAACCAAAAACCATAAATACCCATGTGATTGTCAAAATTTCATATGAACCCACGTTGCTCTTATACCTAAGGCATAAGACTAGAATTACTCTTATAATTAAGTATACGAGTAATTTTTTTCACAAATTTTCACATATTATTAGAAAATAATAAAAAAGTAACATGTTTTATTAAACAGACCGCTCTTATACTTAATGTATAAGAATAAAATTACTCTTATATTTAAAAGGGGTTGGGTTTATAAGCAATTTTGATTTGGATAGTGGATGTATGTGAGATTTAGTAAATTATGTGGGTTTATATAGATTTTTGTTTGGGCTATGGGGCCTTGAAAGGGCATTAAAAAATTAAACCAATAAATTACTGGACCTCCAACTTGGAATTAATCAACTTTTATGATGCTCAATTAGAACTGCAATAATGTACACTATCCACGAATCCATCTTTTGTAGATGCTCTCCTTTAATTTAGTAATATATCCTTGAATTTCTTGGTTGTTTGACTACCTTCCTTTTGGTTTATGCATGAACTAGAGTAACTTCAAGCATATGACTGTGGTTTAGGAGAGAAGATTGATGTGTCCATAGAAAAAGATTGAATCAAATTACACCAAAGAGACCCAATGAATATGTTTCGGGTTCAATCCCACATGTAAGTCTACTACTTGGCTATATATACTCCCTCCCCCGCATCTCCATCGGGAGTAGGGGTGTATGGCATGGGAGATTGCCGCCCTAATAGACACCCCATATGATGATGGTCTGGGAGGTTGTCGCCCTAGTAGGCACTAGACTTGCCCAACCGGTTCTGAACCGCCGGTTCGGATCGAAATCGGATCGGTCAAGAATCGGCGGGAAATCGCAACCGGTGAATCGTGAACCGCCCTTGAACCGAACCGTCAGTTATCTGGTCCGGTTACGATTTTTATTTTTCAAATCCGGTGAACCGACGATTCATGAACCGTGAACCGGAATCGGCGGTTCAGACGAGGATAACAGCTATAATAACGACTACTTGATCTGGGCCGTTGATTAGACTGATCCGACGGTTGATGTTACTTTCCTGTTAGATAACGGCTTTCTAGCCGTTTTACGAGCTAAAAATGTAAAAAAAAATTTTTTTTTTTTTTTTTTTTAACTTTTTCTTTCCATTTTCCAACCTATAAATACCCTCCTCCTCCCTTCATTTTTTTCACCATTCTCAACTCATTCTCTCAATCTATATATTATCTCAAAGTCTCCATAATTCCATTTTTTTTCACATAATTTCATTTTTTCTCAAAATTCCATTTTTTCACATAATTTCATTTTTTTCACACAAAAAAAAAATGTCTTCATCTTGTGGCGATAGGGGAAAGAAGAAGGCAACCACTAGCAATCGAACTTCACATTCAATTTTTCCCGCCGATGATTTCATTTGGGATAATATACAAATACAACCAAATGAAACACTCGAATTGAGCGATGACGAAGTTGATACAACATTTTCAATGGGTGGTCGTGGTCATACCCAAGGGAGTAACACTCAACCCACTCAAACCCAAAGTGAAGCGCGAGGTGGTGGTCAAATTCGAGGTCGAGGTCGAGGAGGTCGAACCACGGGGAGGTCCGACATCATGATCGTGCACTTTACAAAAGTGCCAATTGAAGGTACCAACAAATACACTGTTTATTGCAACTATTGCACTTTCACATTTTCCTTTACCCATGAAGGTGATTATGGATTATTTAAAAGACATTTGGAGTCAAAGCACCTCCACCAAGTTAGAAATGCCCAAAATTTCCCAATTTTAATTTCACACTTTGCTTTATTACTGTAATGAAAAATTATGAACAATGTAATGGGCAAGTTGTCTTTATAATTCTTACTTGAATTATGGAATAATATTTTATATCTTCAATCTATTAATTATTATTTTCTTAATAATAAGTGTCCAAAGTTAATGAAATTAGTAAAATTAGAAAAGAGGGAGTACTTGCTTAATGGAATGGCCCAAATAAATACCTCGAAAATCAAATAAATTCCTTTTGATTTGGCCCAAACTTACAGCAGATTTTGTTGCAGGCCCATTGTAGCTTTCTAGCGTTTGTATAAACTAAAACCCCTTCCAATCCTACAAAAATGACCCAAAGAACTGAAACAAGGATTCGAAATAATTAGCAGCACTTTTCTTTTCTTTTTATTTTTTGGGGGAGAGATTGTAATCTGCTTTTTCTAAAATGATATTCCCATTAAATTATGCAGAATTGATCCATTTTTGATCATTTGTGAGTTGAAAGCATCATGCTCCAACCAGTGGCGGATCTACGTAAAATTACGTAAAATTGTTTGGTGCTGCCCGTACGTTCTAAAAAAAAAATACGAATAATGGCGCTAAGCAATTCTTGGCGGATCTTCAATTTTACCAATTTTTTCCTTATTCCATTGCGTGAGTGAGTTTTATTCCACTTACAATTGTGTAGGCCTACATTTAAAAGAATCTGCTAATAATACTACAGTATATTAATGTTCCAGCCAAATTATTTAACAAAGCCCAATTGAGCCCAAACCCTTTAGGTCTCCGTATAAATATCAAAGTGTTGCCCCTTCTTCCCCTAAAAATAATGCAGCGCCGTCCCTAAATAAAGTGATTGTTCAGCCGCCGATCTTCACCACCAATTTGTGCAACAACGCTACCTTCTCCCACCCTCTCTCTACAACCGACCAATTTAACACCAATACGACCGTCTCTGCCTCATCTTTCTCGTCCTACCACCTCTTCTCTACCATCTAGCAGTCCAACTTCAACCATTTTCGTCTCTATCTCTATCTTCTGGTGCAATGCAACCTTATTCCGGCTACATTGAATGACAAATTTCATCTTCTCAATCTTCAGTTAACTCAAAACACAGCACTTAGATGATTTCCAAGAATGAAAAACAATTAAGGGATCAGCATAGAGGAGGAGTTTCATATCTCGCTAATTTTTTTTATTTTTTTTGGTGTTGCCTGGCACAACTACAGATCCGCCCCTGGCTCCAACCAGGGGCGGACACAGGGTCAAAATGCAGGGATTCACAAGTTACATTACTTAAAAACTTCAAAAAAATAATTGTTTGTTACATTACTACCTAAATTGATTCTTTCTTTTTTTCAAATGGGAGTGGGCTGAGCTGGTAAGTGAAGAATGCACTTAATAATTTTTTTTTTACATGTCAACATTAAATTTGGGAGGTTCACAGCCACCCATTTGAATGTGAATGTGTCAGCCCTGACTCCAACTATGAACTTCCTCCTCTGTTGTGAGCGTTTCATAATTGACCACGTTTACATGTTGTGTGAACGACTAAATTTAATTTGGTATTTATGAGATCCATAATGAGTTACATCAATATAGTGAAAACAAAATATCATTAAAGATTTTACTAAGACGGTGTTCTCATTCGCCATCATGCCTACATCCAAGCGAAGCCTTCTAGTCTTCTAGACAACTCTTTATTCGCCAATTATAGAGTGGGCTGCTTGCATCTTTAAGCCATCTTCAAAAATTGCAATATAACTCCAAATATTTTGACAAGAAAAGTAGCCTTAAATCGACAATAAATGATGTATTATTGAAAATTTAAAATTGAAAAATAAAAAATAAAAACTAGTAAACATTTTTGGTAAATTATGTAGAATTAATTGTAAACCTCTTCTGTTTCATAAAAGGCGTCGTTGGTCATATTATTTAAGTAATATGTTCATATATTTGTACATTATTTCTATCATAATAAAATTAATTTTAAAATATATTTATTTTCTTCTTTAATAATGTAATATTTATTAAAACGTAAAAAGAACACACACTTGTTATTATGACACAAAATTGCAGTTTTCCAAAGGGTTAGAAAAAAACTTGTTTTTTTAACCATGTGCGGTATATTTATGTAATTAATGTGCGTTTTTCAAAAAAAAGTGTGCGGTGACATTTTCGTAAATATTGTAGGTTATCAACTGATGCTGACAATGCTGCTGAAACTACTATGAAGAAAACGAGAGCAGGACAAATAACGATTGTTTTCATTGATCTTTTCTGTACACAAAAGAGTTACATATATACTTGACTTCATGAATATTCTAGATCCTAAAATTAAGGAAATTATCTCAATACAAAGGTAACAAACTTCTACACAATAATTGAATATATACATAATCAGGATATGCATATGTGAAAATATACATGATCCGTGTATATCCTACACTCCCCTCAAGTTGGCGCATGTAAGTTATGAATGCCCAACTTGCCAACGAGAAATCGGAAACGGACTGCACCTAGTGCCTTTGTGAAAAGGTCAGCAATTTGATTTTCTGTAGAAATCTTCTATGGGGAAATGGCATGAGACTCAACACGTTCCCGAATAAAATAGTAATTCATTTCTACATGTTTTGTACGCTCATGAAAAACAGGGTTATTAGCAATATGTCTTGCCGTTTGGTTATCAAAATAGAGTGCCGTAGCATGTGATTGTGGAGCTTCAATGTCTTTGAGAAGCCATCGAAGCCATAACAATTCACTAACCGTGGTGGCCATGGCGCGATATTCAGCTTCGACAGACGAGCGAGAAACAACGGATTGTTTCTTGGTACGCCAAGATATAGGTGCTCCACCAAGAGTCATAAAATACCCTATGCAAGAACGTCGGGTCATATGACAGTCACCCCAATCGGCATCGCAATACGCTTCAAGAAGCCAACAACCCTATGTTAATAGTCTAGTAACTCCAGTTACTTAATCACACAGATTGCTTTGCACATGATTTGAGAATATTGAAATTAAATTTCTCATAACAGGATGCACAATGAAATTTGGTTCTATCACCAAGGGAAAAATAAATACGGGTCAATACGGGAAAACGGGACGGGACGGGATAAAAATAAGTTGTCCCGCGACGGAAACGGGACGAGACGGGACTAAAATATTCCGTCCCATCCCGTCCCATTTGTATGGCGGAATGGGACGTCCCGACGGGACCGTCCCAACTTGACGGCTCTATATGCAACCAACCATTTACCATGGCGTTGCATCTTTTCCACAACCCTAATTCGACCGATCCTTCTTCTGGGCATGGGATCGTTCCGTCTACGAACCCAAACTTATTTTTCGCGAAAAGGGCATTGCTCATCTCATCTACCCAATCCGCATAATTCCCATCATGAAGAAGATCGCTCCCGAACACGGTATTTGGACTATCCGAGGTAGAGATATAATAAGACGACATCACATCCACCTTGGCTCCCCCTGCGGCATCAACCTCAGCCTTTTTGCCTTCGTTGTTAGTCATGGTGTTTTGATGTCGAGATTAATGAGAGAATAAAAAGAAAGAAATTGTGCGGAAGCGTTATATAACCAGCTCTGATACCATGAAGAAAACGAGAGCAGGACAAATAACGATTGTTTTCATTGATCTTTTCTGTACACAAAAGAGTTACATATATACTTGACTTCATGAATATTCTAGATCCTAAAATTAAGGAAATTATCTCAATACAAAGGTAACAAACTTCTACACAATAATTGAAGATATACATAATCAGGATATGCATATGTGAAGATATGCATGATCTGTGTATATCCAACAGTAACACTAACAATGTGAACACATGTGCACTCTTAAACTCATGTGTTGTCACTCGTCAAAACACATGCTCTATCACTCATCAATAACAAGATTTACAAAAACTTCAAAGGGCCTAAATGACGTCTTATGAGGTTTATAAACCCTATATCACAGGTCGAAGGCCAATGATTTATGTATGTCTCAAAGTTCCAATCAATTTGATATGTTGTGAGTTTCGTAGTTCATTCCGAGTCAAAAGTTACGCCATTTTTGGCCCACGCGCCCAATAACACAATAACTTTTACTAGTAAAACACATACGCTGACACTCTTTGTTATTAATGCTGGTTGTATTATCTTAAAATCAGTGACTCAATGTTAGTGTTTTTTATTGTCAGGTACATGTGTTGACACATTTTCTAATTATTGTTGACATTACTTGTAATTCAGACTGATTGACAGTACGCGTGAAATCTCAATTATTTACAAAAATGTCATTGATCATTTTAAAAGAAGTATTGATCATTTACAAAAATGTTACCGGTTCAATTCACTCCGGTTCAAGTCCACGGTTCAAGCCCAGTTCAGAACACCTTTTTTTTTTCATAAAACCAACTCTTATTATTATGGAAAGAGTATTATTCGTTGGTATAACATTATAGCTAATTAATTAAATTGATTATCAAAGCTTGTTAGAGATCTGAGATTAAGACTTTTGAATACCAAAATTTCTCTTTCTATAGCTAGCTGTGTGAAAGGTCCATATTTATTTATTTCTGTGGGCGCCATACAATTTATGCTATTTGCATAAAAGTCCACCGGTGAGCCAATATTTCAAATTTCCAGCTTTCAGTCAATTTTTATGTCCACTTGACCAACAATTGCCAAAGAAAAAAAGTGTAATAAGCACCCTCCAACGTAATCAGGCTTATGCATTGATTTTGAGAATATTTCATTTGTTCTGCTTAAATACTTTCTCACATTTAAGTATTTCTTCCGTTTCATCTCAAAATAATAGTCTTGCTTCTAAATAAGAAAAAAATATTTAATGTAAATTTACCATGACATAACAATGTAAAAACTTAAAAATACATTTAAAAATAATAATATTGGCAAGTCAGATATGAAACTTATTATTATGAGACGGATGAAATATTTCAAGATTTGAGATGTAAATTAAGGACTTACTTGATATTAGAATCAAACAATAGATCTTAGGGAAACTACTCCCTTCGTCCCTAAAAAATTGTCCTGTTGTACATTTTGCAATTATTAAGGAAGAGCTTCACCTTTTTGTACCTTAGGCTCCGTTTGTTTAGCGTAAAACATTTTCCGGAAAATGATATCCGGCAAAATGTTTTCTGGAAAATGAAAATGTTTTTCGGAAAATAAGATAAAAATGAAGTTTTTCCCATTTTCTGGTGCGAAACAAACACCGGAAAATGAGGAAAATATTTTCCGGAAAACATTTTCCCCCAAACAAACGGAGCCTTAGTAGATTTGCACTAACATTCATGCCTAAGTTTAGAAATGGGACATACTTTTTGAGACAAATCAAAATGGCAAATGGGACAACCTTTCTGAGACGGAGAGAGTATAATTTGAGCTCATTTCGTAGTATGAAAACAATAATTACATAAAATCATGAAATTTTAGATATTGTCTTTAGTCATAAAGTGACAGTCAAATAAAGACGGTTTTCACGCATGCATGCATGCATGCACAAAAGTGTTGCCTTTTATTGAAAAAGGACAAGAATTAGGTGAAGAAAATGTTTTGTTTTTTTTAAAAAAAACGAGTTCTAATTTTCTACAGTATACTCTGAGATGTGTGAATTCACTATGATCTATGTCGATTGTAAAAATAAATTGACTATAGGGCAAATTGGAATTTGATAACTTCAGTTTTACACACAGTTGCAATATCATATTCGAGTTTTGAAACGCATCAATCCGATCACTAAATTTGTCAATTTGTTGCAATCAGCTATACAAACTAACAAATCGTTAATTTTTTGACGGAATGAAACACATGTGCATGACACATGCCTTTTAAAGGGTTACTTCAGTCATTTCGCAAGTGCTTGTGCAAAAGTAGGTCAAACACATGTCACTAAATTGCAATTTTTCCATAATATTTCTTATGACTACAATATTCTTATTAATTAAATTTATATTTGCTATTTAATAAAAGTATGTTATAAATAGTTTTTATATGAATATTTTATCATTTATTAATTTAATGTATGAACAAAATAATATCATCAAATTATTGTTTTAAATTATTAATTAATTCAAATAAAAGGTACTACTAAAAAATAAATAATAAAAGAGAAGGAAAGAAAAGAAAAGAAAAGAAAGAATAAATAAATAAATAAATAAATAAATAAAGGAAAATAAAATAACAAGAAAAATGAAAGAAATAGAAGAATAAGAGGGATTGAGAAATCTTATTCCCTTAGTTCATCAACTCCCTCGCCACGCCACTCCAGCTCTCTCTGTCTCTCTTTCTACGCTGCTGTGAATGTGGGGGCTCAATTTTTTTTTTTTTGTGTTTTATTTGGATTCACTTTAGTTTGAAAACATCCGATTTAATTTGAAAAAAACGGAGTCGCCACGCCATTTTGATTTCCTCAAAACTTTGAAAAAAAGGAATTAGGGTCCGGAGGTTAAGTTACCCCTTGGGAAGAACGTTTGGCGTTCACCCAAGGTGCCTTGCCGAAGCAAGTCTCCCAAGATTCCATTTTTCGTGCTTGCTTGCGTGCTTTCTTGTGTGCATGTGTTGAAAAGAGGGGGGGAATGTTCCAAGTTGTCTTTCGGACGTATAAACCATTTAGTTGGTTATCGCTCGGGATTCCTTGAATTTTTATGTGTTCGGGACTTTGATCCCGTCCTCATCTTGGACTTGTGATCATCACTATTTGACCTTGGGTCATGTGTGATCGACAGAAGAACTCTCTCTTATAGTCCAAAAGTGAGGCTCTTTAGAAAGGAATATCCTTAGCCCATCAATCCTACATCTTGAGACGATTGAGCTTGTGTAGGGACTATTATGCTCGTCTCAAGTGATGATCGGAGATATAGGGTTCAAGACTTATTCATTTCTAAAGGGATTATGGCACCTTTAATGGAAGAAACGATGTAAAGATGGGATCTTTACATCGGTCCGCTTCAAAGGATGCATCAAATACCAAAAGGAACTAGGGGAAGGGTATAAAGATTGGATCTTTATGCTCTTCCTATGCTTTTCGTGCCTTAGGAAGGTCACTAAGCAATCCTAGGAAAGAGAGATCCAACCATGAGGGACATGAAGGATGCATTCTAAACTAAAGATGACATTTTTAATGAAAAAGATGATATTTTGGGTGAAAAAGATGCTATTTGGATGTAAAGAAATGAGTTTTAATGCAAAGGATGCAACTTTATGTGTAAAAATGACGTTTTAAGTGCAAAGGATGCAACTTTTATGCAAAGATAACATGTTTAATGCAAATGATGCAACTTTATATGAAAATATGTTATTTTGAGAGCAAAGGATGCTACTTTTCACATCACCATGTGAGAGATTCACCCTAGAACAAGCCTTTTTTGAGGTCTTATTTGTTCATCCTTGGATTGGATCCTCCATGGATCCTATGTGATAGGGAAATAGGGGTAGGATGATTTACATGCTTAAAGAAGGAATCTTTAATAACAATATATCAAATACCAAGCAAGTATATAATAATATGGAAAACAAGGAGCAATATATCACATAAATACAGGTATATTTCAAGAAAAAAGGGGACGAGAGGTTACCAATGGTGGTGTGCCTCTATCTCCTTGAAGTTTGCCTAGTGATGGGTTGAAAACCCCACTTGTAATAAAAACACCTCGCAAGTGTACGAGTGTCGTTGTGATAGCGTACACAAGTAAGGGGTCGATCCACGAGGAATTGTTGGGTGATTGAGTCGATTTGAGTAGTGTATACTAAAGTAATAAAAACAAATAAAAAGGGGGGGGTTGGTTTTGAAAAATAACGAACAACTACAATTATCAAGATTAAAAATTAACGCTAGGAAAGACAAGTAAACAAAGAGAGAAAATTCAAATAGAGATTAAAACAATAATAAGAGGGGATTCCATGGATTGGATTTCATTTAATCACAAAATACTATGCCATTAATTTGAAAAAATATATTAATTTCTATCTTGGGTTCAATCACCAAAGTCAAGATTGGTACGGTAAGGCCGCCGGATTTCAATCTATTCATTTCTATTCAATCACTTTTCGCAAATCAAGTCCAAGTGATTAAAAAGGAAAGCTTTAAGTTTTAAAGATTTTATGAACCAAAACTCATGTAGTATCAATCAAGAAAACCAATAGATTTCAACATCTAGCAAAGTCTAAGTCAAAATCCCCAAATCAATATAAGAAATTGACACCCATAAAGTAAAAAGGAAGAAATTATGAATCAACCACAATTTAATCCAATAAACTTTCATGAAAATAGCAAAGATGAACAAGATATCAATTAATGAGATAAAATAATCAATGACATAACATAAGTAGTGACTAAATTACCATCCAATTCATAAAATCAAAATATTAACTACTCATAATAATAATATTTACAAAACAAAAATAAAAAAAAAGAAAACCTTGAAATTGAAAATGGAACAATGGAGGTTGACTGTCTTCCTCCGCCTCCCTCCAGTTTTTTCCAAATCAAAAACTAAACCTAAAATTCTATCACCATTTCTATTTATACTTCTCCAAAAAAAACAAGGACCAAACCTGTAAACCTGTTAAGGGCCAAGGAAAATGGGTTAAATGGGTAAAGCCCAACAAAACAAAAGAGAGGCCCAAAAAATCAAAGTTGCTGAAAAAATGGTATTGGCGTGAAAATTGGGTATGGGCGGCCGCCGTAAGTCACTTGGGCTGGCGCCGTAGTTGGGCCGAAGGGGAAGGGCGATCGCTCAAAGTCTTTGGGCGGCAACCGAAGAAGCTGGGCCAAAAATGCTTGATTTCTTTATTTATTTCTTTGTTTCTTTTTGTACTCCCTTCGCTCCGTCTCAAATTTTAATCTTTTCTCCACCCTAAATCACCCACTTTTCCACCATTTCAACCTGAAATTAAAATAACACTAACAAAATAATTAAACTACATTTTTACTCAGAAATTTGGCAATAAATAGAATTTAGAACATATAAAATGGATATAAAAAATATATCCATCAAATACCCCCAAACCTACGAGTAAAATAAAACACAAATATACTAAATACTACCCATAATTCTAAAACTAAAAATGACCAAGCAAACAAATAAAAACATATTTTTGGGTTTTATTCACAATATAAAAAGTTTGCCACCATCGGTTTCAAAATTCTTTCCAAAATGCAATCAATCATGTGTCATCATAGACATAAACTTACCATTGCACTAACACAAACCAATTATGATTCTTTTCACCGTGAAGAGATGTGAGGGGAAATCATTGCCAACAAAGTAAGATACTTTATGGGTTCACTAAAGAAATATCCTAAATCAAGAATGATGAAGCAAAAAGAATAGAAAGGTTTCCATAAGCACTTTCACACAATTGTCAACCCGCTTAATTCACATTGGAAACATGGCTTAGGAAGTTATCTAGTTTACATTATAACCTCACTACAAGTAAGCTTTCACTCAAAATGTAGCTTCAACAAATTCCTATCATGGCTATTTCAACTTTGACATATTAAGGGGCAAGTTAAACAAATAAGCACAAACTAGTGTCTTCGTAGGTACAAGAAAGTTAATTCAATCTTGGAGTAGGAATCGGTACCAAGGATTCAACTTTTTTTTTTTTTCGTGCTTTTTCTTTAATCCTTGCCATTCCATGACTCTTCTTTACGAAGACAACTTTATTTTTTTTTTCTTTTCTTTTTTTTTTCTCTCTCTTTTTTTTTTTTTATTTTCAATGAATAATACATAGAAGATACTTGCCCCTTTTCAACATTACATTCCCCATTTTTCTAAGTTGACCGCTTAAGCCATGCCCAATATCTCATAAACTATTGACTTGTTATTGACAATTGTGCAATCATGTTCTAGCTACCCCGGATATGTAAAGTAATCCCATAAAGGTCACTTAAATTGGTGATCATGATCCCGTGCAAGCAAAGTGTTGTGGTGAAAAGAGAAGCAAAATAGGTATGTTCTAATGCAACTTTACTTTTATAACTAAGATGACACATAAGATGCAAGAACCAAAAACAAACATATCACAACTTCACAAACCATGGGTGGCAACCCAACTATAAAGCGAGCAACACAATTTTAAAATTCTTGACCGCACCAAAGGTTGCCTACGTCCCCAAAACAATGAGCAGACTACTCATTGAAATAGGCTCAGGTCACCGTAGTTCAAACATTTTCCCTCAATAAATGAGAGGAAGACACATTTTGACTCGAATTTTTTTTTTTAAATAAACAAACAGCTAAACAAGACATCCTACACTAACATTATAAACATACTTCCACCCCCAAACCTAAATAGTGCTATGTCCTCATGGCATGAAAACCAAAAGAAAGCAAAAGTCAAATTCGGGGGAGGGGGGGGGGAATGAAAAGTAAAAGACATAAAATAAAAAACGAAAAATTAAAAACGGAAATCAAGTAAATTCGTACCATGTTGGGGTGCCTCCCAACTAGCGCTTTGTTTAAGGTCATTTAGCTAGACCGATGCCAAGGTTGTCTTTAACCTTCACCTTTCTTCCTTTTGCCCACTTCACCGTCTCGCGGGTCTTCACTTTCAGATCAAGCCCCATGTATATCCCTCGAGCCTTGATATTATTTTGTGCCCAAGGGAATTTTTGACATTTGATGTTTTTGGGCTTCTCTTCTTTCAAACTTTCACCACATTATTCACCCTCAAAAACAGGGAGAGGTACAAGAATGATGGAGGCTTTCACGCTTTCAATGGGATGGGGAAGATCTTCATTGAGACATTGTTTGTCAATTTGGTCGGGCCCAACTTCATCAACATTAACGCCCACATTATCTTTAAATTTCTCTTCCACCCCATATGGGGCCAACTCAATTTCATCACACACTTGGTCATGCCATACTTTCTATACCTCCTCAGTCGGCCCACTCAATTCATCGTCATCAACAACCACATTATCATTAGTAGCAGACGGAGAGAGAGTTGGAAGTTTGTCACAATCGGAATCATCCTCCCAATATTGTTTTGGAGGGACCGAACTTGTATCTTGCCCCCAACCCCTCAATGCCTCTAGTATTTTAGTAACATGTGCTCCCACCCTATCCATGGTTGCACCTAATCGTTGTTGTTGTTGTTGACAATTTCCTCCTTCCATCTTGACAGATCCTCTTCCCATGATTGCATTTTAGGTTCCGGGGGATCATAAGAATGTGGCTCATAACTGTTCCATGCATGGCTTTGGTTTTCCCACTCATGATTGTAGGAGTCGGGAAAATGTTCATATTGTTGCCACGGATGGAACGGACTCATTTCTTGAACCTGTGGATAACACTCAAAAGAATACGTCCTCGAAGGACACTCATATGAAGCATGTGAGTATAATCCACAATAAACACACGACTCATAAATGCCAAAATTATGCATCCTTGAGTCCACACAAAAATTTACACTACACAAATATTTACACTACCTAAGTTATGTACACTACCTAAATCAACCAATTCAACCTAAACAATTCCCCGACAACGGCGCCAAAAACATGATAGGTTGAAAATAAATCCCACTTGTAATAAAAACACCTCGCAAGTGTACGAGTGTCGTTGTGATAGCGTACACAAGTAAGGGGTCGATCCACGGAGAATTGTTGGGTGATTGAGTCGATTTGAGTAGTGTATACTAAGGTAATAAAAACAAATAAAAAGGGGGGGTTGGTTTTGAAAAATAACGAACAACTACAATTATCAAGATTAAAAGTTAACGCTAGGAAAGACAAGTAAACAAAGAGAGCAAATTCAAATAGAGATTAAAACAATAATAAGAGGGGATTCCATGGATTGGATTTCATTTAATCACAAAATACTATGCCATTAATTTGGAAAAATATATTAATTTCTATCTTGGGTTCAATCACCAAAGTCAAGATTGGTACGGTAAGGCCGTCGAATTTCAATCTATTCATTTCTATTCAATCACTTTTCGCAAATCAAGTCCAAGTGATTAAAAAGGAAAGCTTTAAGTTTTAAAGATTTTATGAACCAAAACCCATGTAGTATCAATCAAGAAAACTAATAGATTTCAACATCTAGCAAAGTCTAAGTCAAAATCCCCAAATCAATATAAGAAATTGACACCCATAAAGTAAAAAGGAAGAAATTATGAATCAACCACAATTTAATCCAATAAACTTTCATGAAAATAGCAAAGATGAACAAGATATCAATTAATGAGATAAAATAATCAATGACATAACATAAGTAGTGACTAAATTACCATCCAATTCATAAAATCAAAATATTAACTACTCATAATAATAATATTTACAAAACAAAAATAAAGAAAAAGAAAACCTTGAAATTGAAAATGGAACAATGGAGGTTGACTGTCTTCCTCCGCCTCCCTCCAGTTTTTTCCAAATCAAAAACTAAACCTAAAATTCTATTTATACTTCTCCAAAAAAAAACAAGGACCAAACCTGTTAAGGGCCAAGGGAAATGGGTTAAATGGGTAAAGCCCAACAAAACAAAAGGGAGGCCCAAAAAATCAATGTTGCTGGAAAAATGGTATTGGCGTGGAAATTGGGTATGGGCGGCCGCCGTAAGTCACTTGGGCTGGCGCCGTAGTTGGGCCGAAGGGGAAGGGCGATCGCTCAAAGTCTTTGGGCGGCCACCGAAGAAGCTGGGCCAAAAATGCTTGATTTCTTTATTTATTTCTTTGTTTCTTTTGGTGCTCCCTTCGCTCCGTCTCAAATTTTAATCTTTTTTCCACCCTAAATCACCCACTTTTCCACCATTTCAACCTGAAATTAAAATGACACTAACAAAATAATTAAACTACATTTTTACTCAGAAATTTGGCAATAAATAGAATTTAGAACATATAAAATGGATATAAAAAATATATCCATCACCTAGGGAAGGACCAACTTTGGGAGGTTTTAGAGAAGAGGGAGGTGGTTTTTGGCACTCTCAACTTTCTGTAATTTCGTGGTGGTATTTTGGCAGAGTAACAAGGCTTCCAAAAACTCCTCTTTTAATGAATAGAGGAGGTCTCTATTTATAGGCAGTCTGACAGAAACTAATGAAGCCGTGCGGCTTGGAGTTCTTGGCTAATGTAGTCGTGCAACATTATCCCTTATGACTCAGCATATTTCTAGAATCATGCAAGGTGGCCTTCTAGAAGGGCTTTTCCAGCGAAGGAATACGTGGAATTTTAATTCCTAGCAAGTCCATCGCCCCTCGAAAGGTTTGGAAAAGTTCCCGAATTGCCCCTGAACTTTAGGAAAGTTCGGGAAATTGCCGGAAAACTTAATCGGAAGGCATGAGCCAGATTTGGGTACTTACAGAAGCCCCTCGGCAATGTCACTTACAGGGCGAGTGGGGTTGTCGATAAAAAAAGGATCCGATCTGGCGAATGCCGAAACGGATTGGGTGACCAAGGTGGTCGAGTGGCTAAACCTTTGGAAGGCTACCTACATATCCCGAGTGGGAATCAAGCCATAATCATAGTTCAGAATATATCCACTGGGGAATGGCAAAGAGAAACTGGTCTCTTGCCGGAGAAATAGAAGGGAAAGTGACCTGGGAGGTCAAGTGACCGATCCTACTGGGGATATGCTAGATGAAGGAAGTGACCGATGTGGTCGGATATCTGGACCTCCATGAGGGGCTACTTCACCACTGAGGAGTGACGAAGGAACATGGTGACCAATGTGGTCGGATGGCTGGACCTTTATGAAAGGCTACTTACGTATCCCGGAGGAATCAAGCCTTGGTCGTAGTTCAAGTCTCACTAGATAGTTAGGAACAGTGTCTAGGATCCTTGAGGTTTTGACAATTAATGGAGGTTGTCACCTGATTTGACAATTAATGGAGGTTGTCACCTGATTGACAATTAATGGAGGTTGTCACCTGGTTGACAATTAATGGAGGTTTTCACCTGATTGACAATTAATGGAGGTTGTCGCCTGGTTGACAATTAATGGAGATTGTCACCTGGTTGACAATTAATCGAGGTTGTCACCTGATTTGACAATTAATGGAGGTTGTCACCTGAGGAAACTAAATCTTACATCACTATCGAGTAGACAGAGGTAGCTATAGCTGGAAAACTAAAGCGTACTTCACTATCTTGAGATAGAGGTAGCTAAAGTTTAAAGAACTTGGGCGTACTTCACTATCTTGAGATAGAGGTAGCTAAAGTTTGGAAAACTTGAGCGTACTTCACTATCTTGAGATAGAGGTAGCTAAAGTTTGGAAAAATTGAGCGTACTTCACCATCTGTGAGATAGAGGTTGCTAAAGTTTGGAAAACTTGAGCGTACTTCACTATCTTGAGATAGAGGTAGATAAAGCTTGGAAAACTTGAGCGTACTTCACTATCTTGAGATAGAGGTAGCTAAAGTTTGGAAAACTTGAGCGTACTTTACCATCTGTGAGATAGAGGTAGTTAAAGTTTGGAGAGCTTGAGCGTACTTCACTATCTTGAGATAGAGGTAGCTAAAGTTTGGAGAACTTGAGCGTACTTCACCATCTGTGAGATAGAGGTAGCTACAGATTTTGACAATTCGGAAGATGTCACCTAATTGACAATTAATGGAGGTTGTCACCTGATTGACAATTAATGGAGGTTGTCACCTGAGGAAATTAGAGCTTACGTCACTATCGAGGAGATAGAGGTAGCTAAAGTTTGGAGAACTTGAGCGTACTTCTCAATCTGTGAGATAGAGGTAGCTAAAGTTTGGAAGACTTAAGCGTACTTTTCAATCTGTGAGATAGAGGTAGCTAAAGTTAGACTTGAGCATACTTCTCAATCTGTGAGATAGAGGTAGCTAAAGTTTCGAAGACTTGAGCGTACTTCTCAATCTGTGAGATAGAGGTAGCTAAAGTTTGGAGAACTTGAGCGTACTTCTCAATCTGTGAGATAGAGGTAGCTAAAGTTTGGAAAACTTGAGCGTACTTCTCAATTTGTGAGATAGAGGTAGCTAAAGTTTGAATGAACTTGAGTGTACTTCTCAATCTGTGAGATAGAGGTAGCTAAAGTTTGGAAGACTTGAGCGTACTTCTCAATCTGTGAGATAGAGGTAACTATAGTTGGGAAAACTTGAGCGTACTTCACTATCTATGAGATAGAGGTAGCTAAAGTTTGGAGAAACTGAAGCGTACTTCACTATCTATGGTCAATCTCTTTCGAATCAGAGATAGAGGTAGCTGAAGTTTGGAAAAACTTGAGCGTACTTCTCAATCTCTTTCGAATCAGAGATAGAGGTAGCTGAAGTTTGGAAAAACTTGAGCGTACTTCTCAATCCCTTTCGAATCAGAGATAGAGGTAGCTGAAGTTTGGAAAAACTTGAGCGTACTTCTCAATCGCTTTCGAATCAGAGATAGAGGTAGCTGAAGTTTGGAAAAACTTGAGCGTACTTCACAATCTCTTTCGAATCAGAGATAGAGGTAGCTGAAGTTTGGAAAAACTTGAGCGTACTTCACAATCTCTTTCGAATCAGAGATAGAGGTAGCTGAAGTTTGATTTAATTCTAACAGAGATATATGAGATTTTTGGGAGAAATTTATACGATTTGGGAAATTTATACGGTCTTTCGGACCAGACAATTTATAGCCTTCCGGGCTTCGGACAATGATTTGGAAAAATCGTTATTCCATTTGGAGATAACGGGAAATTTCCCGAATGAGACGTTATCCCATTTGGTGATAACGGAGATCGCGAGAGATAGCGAAATGTTTTTCCTTCATTCGGGAATAACGGAGATCGCGAGAGAGATCGAAATGTTATTCCTTCCTTCGGGAATAACGTAGATTGCGAGAGATAGCGAAATGTTTTTTCTTCATTCGGGAATAATGGAGATCGCGAGGGATAGCGAAATGTTATTCCTTCATTCGGAAATAACGTAGATCGCGAGAGAGGTCGAAATATTATTCCTTCCTTCGGGAATAACGGAGATCGAAAGAGATAGCGAAATTTTATTCCTTCATTCGGGAATAACGGAAATCGCGAGAGATAGCGAAATGTTATTCCTTCATTCGTGAATAACGGAGATCGAAAGAGATAGCGAAATGTTATTCCTTCATTCGGGAATAACGGAGATCGCGAGAGATAGCGAAATGTTATTCCTTCATTCGGGAATAACGAAGATCGCGAGAGAGGTCGAAATGTTATTCCTTCATTCGGGAATAACGGAGATCAAAAGAGATAGCGAAATGTTATTCCTTCATTCGAGAATAACGGTGATCGCGAGAGAGGTCGAAATGTTATTCCTTCCTTTGGGAATAACGGAGATTTTTAACAAGAAGCATTATCCCATTTGGCGATAACGGAAGGTTTCATGGAGGAGACGTTATCCCATTTGGCGATAACGGAGGATTTTCAGGAGGAGACGTTATCCCATTTGGCAATAACGGAGGGTTTCCTGGAGGAAATGTTATCTCATTTGGCGATAACGGAGGATTTTTAGGAGACAACGTTATATCCATTTGGATGTAACGGGAAAACTTGGGAGAAAGCGTTATTCCATTTGGAGATAACGAGAATATTTTGGGCAAAAGTATTTCCTATTTTGATTTGGTAATCAATTAAGGTTATTTTTCTCTGTGCATGTCACATGAGCCACGGACGGACTCTTTTGCAAAAAGGCAATGTGAAAGGAGTTTTATGAAAGAATGTGTTTGGATGCATGTGTTTGGATATATGTGTTTGGGAACTGTTTGAGACAGGTTTCAAGCAGGTGGGGTCGTATCCCTTGGGTGCGGAATATTCGCTTTATTCTTTGAGATGTTGTCAACGTGGACTAGAATCCCCTCTTGTGCTGAGACTGGGTTTAAACCTCGGGTCTTGATTAATGTTTCTTTCTCAAACTCTGGCACTTGAAGCTGATGCTGACAGACTTTTAGAACCAAAGACTAAAGCAAATGTCGAAGTGACACAATCTCTCTTCTAGGGGTGGATGCGACTCATTGAAGCCCCGGTCTGAGGAAAAAATTCTGTAAAGCCCCAGGTTCTATTAAAGCGAGGAAAAGATCTTTTCATTTGGCAAAGCCCCGGTTGGATGAACTGAGTAGGCGAAGTTTTAGGTTTCGAAGAAGTGACTTGGTGAAGCCCCAATCTGATGACCTAGCAAAAATCCCAATATGATTGGTACTGCAAAAGTGATCCTGAGGTTAATCTTACCAAGACTGAATCCATCTTGTGACATGGTGAGGAACCCGATGCGGACCCCAAAAATGACTAAAGAAGCCCCAGTCTAAAGAAATGGCTTGGCAAAGCCCCAAACTTGAAGAGTTTCAAGGCAGCCCTAATGCGAATTGTAGCAGAAGAGGGAAGACCTATCCTTTCGTACTTACTTTCTTATTTCCTTTAGTCACTCAGTCAACCTTAAGAAGATGTGTACGAAGAGAATTTTAGAAATTTATACATGCAGGGGCATATTTTTCGAAAGGTGGGAATAGATCCCGATTTTGTGTTATTTTGATGGCCTTATTTTGATGCGTTTTGGATTTGACTCTTTTGAGAGAGTATAAGCGTAGAAAGGTTGGTAAAAGTGTATGAAAGTCCCTGCTGACATAAAATCAGTGTTTAGCACTATTTTTCCTAAGATGTAGAAAAAGAAGACTTGTTAAGACATCTGAAAACTTGTTTTATTTACAATGATCACAAGATTGCTTAAAACCCTTTATTAATGTTCGGGTTATTCAACCACTAATCTCGATATGAACAAACATTTTGATTAATCATGAGGAGAAATTCAACCGTGTCGCGGATCAAGGTTGGTGGGTGTGAAAGAAAGGTTTGTGTATGGGAGATCATTGATGAGGCCGGGTTTTACGGGATTTGAATGTGTTTATGGGAGAGGTCATTGATGAGACCGGATTTTCTAGAATTTGAATATGCTTGTGTGGCCAGGACCATTTACGGTTGCCTACGTTCCCCTCATTGTGAGGAGTTCGGGTCGCCGTAGTTCGGCTTCGGCCGGACTGTGTTTGACTTTGAGAAGTGGGATTTGTGATTCCTTTAGTGGAAAGGCTTAGATGAGAAGGTTGGATGATGAGCGTGGGCCTCGGATGATTCCTTGACCAAGTCATTTTTGGATGTGGCTTCAATTGCTTCCTGATTTTCGTCTTTTCTTTGGGGAGAAATACTTGGCATATGCCTAAAGGCTTTGCTTTGACGCTTCTTCATTGTTATCGACAACATCTGTTCTTCGAGCTTTGATTTTGCACTGTCCGTCAAGTTTTGATTGGCGGTCTTTGGGTCGTTGTCTTCATTTTTTTTCTTTTTTCTTTTTTTTTTTTTTTTTTATATATGCAACCACATGTTTTTGCCTGTGCCGTCCCTTTCAGGGTTTTCAGCCTAACTGGGTATTACTCTTTTTGCACTCATGCTCTGTTTTTTTTTTTTTTTTCGAAGCATCTGAGGGCAAAGGCAAACTCCTAGGATGTTTTCGACATGGGGTCAATCTTTCGAAGCTGAGTGGCCTTTTGTTGTTCCTTGATGTTGTCGCCGTCGTTGACTTGGTCAAGGTGACGATGAGGACATGATTTGGGAGGCGTATGGCTTGATGAAGGCTTTTGTGAGGTAAGGAAAGTGTATGGCTTGATGGAGGCCTTTTGTGGGGTAAGGAAAGTGTATGGGTGATGGCATTAGTTGACTTTCTCACACTGATTAATCGAAACATTAATTATTTCAAGTGATTATTTGTTGAGCAATGCAAGTGATCATATAAAATAAAATCATTTCATTAAATGTAATGTAGGTGTGCAAATAATGTCTTAAGTCTAGCAAGAAAAGAAGAAGACTCTTTTATAGAAGATTTAAGATTTATTACAATGTCCGAGGAGGACTTGATTGAAAGAAGAGAGTACTAGAACCTACGAAGGTTGACTGAGAGACTTTTTTTTTTATTTTTTCTTTCTTAAGGATAGGTAACCCCTAGCATGGCCTGTGCTACTCTTCCCAGTTGTTGCCGGGGACGCTTGAGCTTTTCCATTTTTACGCTTTAACTCCTGGATTCCTTTACCGCAGAGGGAGGGCAATGGTAGATTGAGTTCACGTGCCCGTGATCTTACAGTGGAAGTGGAGGGATGCGAGGCCGTGGAGGCCGGTTGGAGCAAATCTGAAGTTGCCTTACCCCGAAATGAGTCGGAAAAGTCACGGGGTGAACTTTGTTGGCTGAGCATATTGATGGAAGGAAGTGAACACTAGGAGGACTTTGAGGGATATTGGGATCTATTTGGGAGGATCATTGCCCGGGTTTGTTTTGATTGAAAGGGATAGTAGGCTGGTTGTGTCTTCAGACTTTTCTCAAACTTAGAACAAGTTGTCTGTCAGCTTCTCTCACTTCGGGCACTTGGATTTTGCACGACGGCAAGAGTACATCACTTCTTTGCACAGTTCGACACCTTGGGTCAAGGAGAATGCTGGTACTCATCGTGAGATCAAGCTTTTCTTGCATCTTTGTTTCACTTGCTCTATCAAATATTGCCAGTAGGGGTCAAGGGAACATTCGATTCTTGGAACTCGCAACAAGATTCTTATCAAGTAGAGGGAACCACAAGCATGGAAGATAAAGCGGCTCGGGTGGATTACTAGAGTCCGGTAGGTGACAAGCTGAAAACTTGAGGCCTCCAAATTTTCTTTTAGCCGCTCGTGATCGTGTTCGGGCGGGTATAGAGGTCTCAAAACATAGCTTCCACATAGCAAGCTCAAGCGGTTATGTGAAGGCTGGAGCATAAAAGCTAGAGGGTATTCTTTGAAGCTGAGAAGGTTGTGTGATGAAGCCCGAATCCGTTACGGGGAGCTGAGGGCGATGGAGCCACGATGGCACCTGGGATGTTGGAAAAGGCTGAAGAGGGGTAGTCCGCTTGGCGAAGAGAGGATCATATGTGGGTGGAGGAAGGTATTGGCGGTAGTATGGAGGGTATTGGTTATATGACGAGAGGGTTTGAGATCAGCATTTTCTCGAGTCTCATCTTCGACCATGACCAGGGAACCATTTGCCTCAGACTGCACTGGACTACATGACTATGACGGCGGAGAGCATCGATGAGCGTAGACAGCCTCTGCCATGAACCTATGGGCATTTTCCAAAGCCAGGACTAACTCTTCCTTCCTAATCATTGGATTTCACAGCCTCCAATTTGTTTTTGTCAAATCTGCCATTCTCACTCTACGAGGCGACAAAGCGGCGATTCTAGCGAGCTATACGAGGATTCTACGCAGGCAAAGCAGCGGCGGCCGGTATTCTCGCCCACTTCTTTCTCGGCTGCGGGAAAGGGATAGGCAAGGAGGTTTAGACTCGGGGGTAGGTAAGGTTTAGGCTTAGGAGGTAAGTGTTTAGCAATTTGAAGGCTCAGTAATAGCATGCAACTTATTTGCTTAAATTTTGCTCAAAACACATTTTCTCCTAAGCCTAATTGATCGGGAAAGATTGGACCTTAAAAGGCAGAGATCGAAAATCGGAGATCGGACCGTGAGGTCGCAAATTAGAGATTTGACCACGAAAGGTCGAGATGGAAAATCGGAGATCGGACCGAGGAGGTCGCGATTAGGGATTTGACCGCGAAAGGTCGAAGTCGAAAATCGAAGATCGGACCGAGGAGGTCGCGATTAGGAATTTGACCGCGAAAGGTCGGGATAAAAAAAATCGGAGATCGGACCGAGGAGGAGTCCGATTAGGGATTTGACCGCGAAAGGTCGGGATGAAAAAATCGGAGATCGGACCGAGGGAAGGTCGCGAGTAGGGATTTGCAGGAAATAGGACCATGCAATTATGATTCCATTAATCGTTCAAGTTTACTTAAAAGCAGTGTCTTTTAATTATTTCTATTTGGTTGGAAAAGGGAATTGCCCTTCTTTTTCAACTTCTCTAGATCTGGATCGAGTGGGTTTCGTCACTACGTCCTATAAACCCCTCGTATTCCACCGTATTTCGACCTCCCGGGGTGGAGCAGCCAGGGCGAGGTCACATAGGGCACACGAATCCCACGATCGAGAGAATAACGCTCCTTAATGGGTCTGGCGGGTGGTAATGGAACTTCTTAACGTACGAGCGATACGGATTATAGTCGAGGCAATGCGGGGAAAGTCTCGTCTTTCGGCTTTAACGGAATTTCGGCGAGTTTTGGCTTGCAGCGATTGACGTTTGACTTTTTGGCATCTCCAAGAAGAAGTAGTACTGGGGGCCTAAGGGGCTGAAGTACTACAAGGCACTACCCTCAGTGAAGTAGTGTAGGCCCTTCCGGGAGCCTGAAGTAGTGTAAGCGTGCGAGGCCCCTACGAAGGGCTGAAGTAACTCATGCCACAATCCCAGGAAAGCTCGAACGACCTTCAACAAAGAGGTACTGTGCAGAAGCGGCACAGGTGGGTAGGTAGAGAGAATACTCAGGGGCGCGTCGAGATCCGGACGAGCATTGCTTCGGCGATAGCGGTACTGCGGGACTCAACCCGCTCCTACCCACGATAAGACTGGAAACAAAAGGATTGGATCCTTAGGGATGACAGGATTTGAACCTGTGACATTTTGTACCCAAAACAAACGCGCTACCAAGCTGCGCGTTGTTTAATCAATGAATCTATTTGGGAATATATAGGTTTAGGGCTTAGACATTTAGGGTATGAAATTATGAAATTATGAAAGAAGGGTGGTTTTTCATTTGTTAGGCGGCGATCGGCCATGGGGCATTCTATACCCAATAGGCGTGATCGAGAAGGGCGGTAAAAGCGGATGACGGCAAGTGTCACATTGTGAACTTCAGCTAGTCCATACTATCGTGAGTCTAAGTCGAAGTCAATGCCGGGTCAAGATCTTGCCAATTTTTTCTTGTCGGAATTTCGGCAGAGCTCCGCTTGCGCGAAAGATCTTTGGATTTTTGGCACGGACTTGGTCTCGACTCTTACGCATCCCGTGCAGGTCAAAGTCAAAGTCAATGCCGGAGTCAAGATTCTACCAATTTTTCCTTGTCGGAATTTCGGTAGAGCTCCGCTTGCGCGAAAGATCTTGACTTCCGTTATGGACTAAGGTTTGACCTTTACGGGGATATGCAACTGGGCTATATGACACGGACTAAACCAAAAATCAACCAAAAGTCACGGTTTTTTGAAATGTGTGACACGGACTGTGCATTGGTCGACACTGGCTGTCATGGGGAGTTTGGGATGATTCCGTGCGCGTCCGGGAGCATCGTAAGGCTGTCTGTGACTGCAACTGAACAACCACCCCGGGTTTGAAGGACGTGCGTCCAAAGTGTACAGGATATATAAGGTGCGCGTTGTGTGCGGTCTCCTAAAAAATGTTCCTTTTTGAGTTAAAACAGAGATTTTCAGAAATGTATTTTAAAATGAATGATTTTTCGGAACGGGAGAAAAATGTAACAATTAAGGCACCTAAATTTTCTGGAGCCCAGTCAGCCTTGGAACTGAATAGCCCCAAGCTGCCTAAGCTGCCAGATTAACCTCAAATTTGTCCTGGTGGAATTGCCAATGAAGCCGCCATTGATTCGAGCGGCATTAAGCCGTACGACTGCATTGCTCAATTTTCCAGGTTCCAATTCTTTTCACTTTCAGGTTGCTCCCCAAACATTTTAGGCACCTTTCAGCTCCAGAAGGCTTCCTGTTCAGTATATAGAATATGCGCACTTCCCAAGAACCAAGATGCAATGCAAGACGAAGAAAGAAAAAAAAGCAAGCACGACAAATGGAATTCGTGACGGGAGGCTAACCCGCTCGAAAGAAAAAAGCTTTCTTTTTATATTTTTTTTCGAAAAGAGATACCGGTACGTGGATTTGTTAAACCATAACTTATCCCCGGCTCGTTTTAGGAGGCGTTAAAGGGAAACTTAATGGTTTGCACCTATATATCGGGTATCGTTTTTTTTATTTAAAAATGAAAGCTTTCTCCTTTGGAAATCTCCCCAGCGGAGTCGCCAAACTGTGAATGTGGGGGCCCAAATATTTTTTTTGTGTTTTATTTAGATTCACTTGAGTTTGAAAACATCCGGTTTAATTTGAAAAAAACGGAGTCGCCACGCCATTTTGATTTCCTCAAAACTTTGAAAAAAAGGAATTAGGGTCCGGAGGTTAAGTTACCCCTTGGGAAGAACGTTTGACGTTCACCCAAGGTGCCTTGCCGAAGCAAGTCTCCCAAGATCCCATTTTTCGTGCTTGCTTGCGTGCTTTCTTGTGTGCATGTGTTGAAAAGAGGGGGGGGGGGAATGTTCCAAGTTGTCTTTCGGACGTATAAACCATTTAGTTGGTTATCGCTCGGGATTCCTTGGATTTTTATGTGTTCGGGACTTTGATCCCGTCCTCATCTTGGACTTGTGTTCATCACTATTTGACATTGGGTCATGTGTGATCGAGAGAAGGACTCTCTCTTATAGTCCAAAAGTGAGGCTCTTTAGAAAGGAATATTCTTAGCCCATCAATCCTACATCTTGAGACGATTGAGCTTGTGTAGGGACTATTATGCTCGTCTCAAGTGATGATCGGAGATATAGGGTTCAAGACTTATTCATTTCTAAAGGGATTATGGCACCTTTAATGGAAGAAACGATGTAAAGATGGGATCTTTACATCGGTCCGCTCCAAAGGATGCATCAAATACCAAAGGGGACTAGGGGAAGGGTATAAAGATTGGATCTTTATGCTCTTCCTATGCTTTTCGTGCCTTAGGAAGGTCACTAAGCAATCCTAGGAAAGAGAGATCCAACCATGAGGGACATGAAGGATGCATTCTAAACTAAAGATGACATTTTTAATGAAAAAGATGACATTTTGGGTGCAAATGATACTATTTGGATGTAAAGAAATGATTTTTAATGCAAATGATGCAACTTTATGTGTAAAAATGACATTTCAAGTGCAAAGGATGCAACTTTTATGCAAAGATAACATGTTTAATGCAAATGATGCAACTTTATATGAAAAGATGTTATTTTGAGAGCAAAGGATGCTACTTTTCACATCACCATGTGAGAGATCCACCCTAGAACAAGCCTTTTTTGAGGTCTTATTTGTTCATCCTTGGATTGGATTCTCTATGGATCCTATGTGATAGGGGAATAGGGGTAGGATGATTTACATGCTTAAAGAAGGAATCTTTAATAACAATATATCAAATACCAAGCAAGTATATAATGATATGGAAAGCAAGGAGCAATATATCACATAAATACAAGTATATTTCAAGAAAAAAGGAGATGAGAGGTTACCAATGGTGGTGTTCCTCTATCTCCTTGAAGTTTGCCTAGGGAAGGACCAACTTTGGAAGGTTTAGAGAAGAGGGAGGTGGTTTTTGACACTCTCAACTTTCTGTAATTTCGTGGTGGTATTTTGGCAGAGAAACAAGGCTTCCAAAAACTCCTCTTTTAATGAATAGAGGAGGTCTCTATTTATAGGCAGTCTGGCAGAAACTAATGAAGCCGTGCGGCTTGGAGTTCTTGGCTAATGCAGCCGTGCGGCATTAACCCTTATGACTCAGCATATTTCTAGAATCATGCAAGGTGGCCTTCTATAAGGGCTTTTCCAGCGAAGGACTACGTGGAATTTTAATTCCTAGCAAGTCCTTCGCCCCTCGGAAGGTTTGGAAAAGTTCCCGAATTGCCTCTGAACTTTAGGAAAGTCCGAGAAATTGCCGAAAAACTTAATCGGAAGGCATGAGCCAGATTTGGGTACTTACAGCTGCCACTGCCACCGTTGCGAGACATTGCCATTCCTTTATTCTGCCATTAAAGACATTGGTGGGTGGCAAAGAGTGGCAGTGACCGGTGGTGGGTGATGTGGTGGTGATTATGATGGCGGTGTGTGGTGATTAAGGTGGAGCAGTTATTATTTTTATTTTCTACGAAAATACAAAAATTGCCCGTTAAAAGAGTTGGTCTTACAAAAGTTTCGTTTTTTTCTAAGCTTAGAAAAAACGTATTTTACACTGGCACTTAATAACACTAACACTGGCACTTTTTTACACTGGCACTTTGTTACACTAACACTGACACTTATACACTAACACTGACACTTAATATACATGCACTGACACTTTTTTATACTGGCACTTTGTTACACTAATACTGGCACTTTGTTAAACTAACACTGGCACATAATATACATGCACTGACACTTTTTTGCACAGGCACTTTGTTACACTAACACTGACACTTTGTTAAACTAACACTGACACTTTTTATACTGGCACTTAATATGCATGCACTGTCACTTTGTTACACTAACACTTGCATTTTTTTTACACTGGCACTTTGTTACACTAATACTGGCAATTTGTTACACTAACACTAACATAGCGGGGAAAACAAAACACGTTTTTTCTAAACTTAAGAAAAACCGCGTTTATGTAAGATTTTGACCCGTTAAAAAGTCACGTACTATACATATGTATTCAATTTCGTCAAAAAACTAACGATTTATTAGTTTTTACGTCAAATTGTAACAAATTAACAAATTTAGAAATTAGATTAACACATTTTAAAACTTAGATAAAATATTGCAATTACGTGTATAACTCAAGTTACTAAATTGCAATTTTCTCTTGACTTTACTAAATCAAGTTTGAAAAATAAAAATGCCGAATAGAAAAAATCGCATCATATAGACAAAAATGCACGTGGTTTTGTTTGTTTGTTAACGAAAATAAGAAAAGCTTGAAAGCAGCCTTGACACGTGATCGAGTCTATCTTAATAATACTCTTTTCCTTTCAAAATAGCAACTCATTTCAAATATCAATAAAATAAAAGCAATGCTACTGATACAAAATAAATTCATAAAATTTTGCTTATAAAATAAGTTGATGATATTTTATTGATTGCATTGATAGTGGATCCGTTACACTTTAATTAAAAATACCAATAAAACCATTGCACCTAGAATTTTGTGAGCAAAATTTTGTAATTACTTTGTGTACCTAACATTATTCTATCAATAATTTTATAAATCATATTTTTTCTTAAAAAATATTGTGGTAATTAGTAAGATGGATGTTAGTCCGGAGCTTGTGAGGTTCATAAATGTCACAGAAGCCAAAGTCTAAATTGTTAGATCATTCATTAACTAAGAACTAATTAGAAAGGGAGACTGCGGTGTTGGTCGGCAAGGAAGAGGAGATTCCTTTTTAAGTACTATTTTTTGGGCAATTGACATAAAGGATAAAAACATGAAGCATGCCGGGGAAAATGTTTACCAATATTTGACCAAAAACAGACATGATTTTCTTTCTTTATAGAAAGAGAAACAAGGATGACATTTTGGACTTTTTTAGGATACTCCTACTCCTAGCTCTCAATTCAATTACTCCCTTCTTTCCATAAAACCTTGCTACTATTACTGGCATAAAAAATAAGGAATAATCTATACTCACTCAGTAAAGTAAATGCGTATTGAAGACTTTTTGCGGCATTTTAGGCGTCTGGCTGCAGAGGACGGCCCAAAATGAAAACTTTAAATCACTATTCTCTCGCTCATTCTACTCTTCCTACATTATTGTTAATGCTTAGCAACGCATTTATAATTTCACTTTATTCAGCTTATTTCATTCTCTCTCCTATTTTTAAATTACTGGCTCACAACATTTTACCTTTTTCTTAATCCCCGTGCCATTTCAAAAATCCTAAGTCGGCGGGACGAGGAGGGAGTATGTATAAATGAGGAAAGTGAGATAAATAGTTGTATGAATAGTATTAAAAGTTTTTTTTCCCATTTTACCCTCACTAAGTTGTTCTTTTCCCATTTTGCCCTCACTTTTACTTAAAAAAAATATCACGTGTCCCGGACATGAGCTTTTACTAGTGTTATTAAAGTAGGAGTTGTAGATGGAGTAGGAGAGAAAAAGTGAGACGGTAAAGAATTAGTAAGTGAATAGTTGTTGTGAGTATGACGGTGGATCTACGTAAATAAAGAAGTATTGAGAAAGTTTACATTTAGGGAAGTATGACTTATAAGTGGGACATCCTAAATATATATATATATATATATATATATATATATATATATATATATATTGTGAAATCTTTAAAAAAAAAGATATTAACGACTTGATAAATTTGAATCTTTAATTAATGACAATTTTTCGGGTGTGAAGTTATCAAAATAGTATAGAGGTTTTTTTTTTAATGAGATTCGCTAAAAATCGCTGTTTAAATATGACAATTTAGGAATTGATGTTATCAACTATTATCAAATAAGCTTCTCCAGTCCCACCTCAAGTCAAAAACCACATTTTGGACACAGTAATTAAGGAAAAATAAAGTAAGAGAAATGTATTGTGAGCATAATAAAATAAAATAGAATAAAGAATGAGTGGGAAGGAATAGAAGTTGATTAGAAAAGTCACAATTGAGACGGAACAAATGAAAATGACAGGATAAAGTACTGAGTTTGAAATGTGACCAGGAGAGATCGATAAGAGGTCTAAAGAAGTTATCT